>JAODAL010073859.1:0-14589 GCA_025379985.1 Phyllomedusa bahiana
GGGCCACAACATCATCAGAGATCCACGCCTGATTCATCTTGATAAAAGGGTCAAACGATCCACATTATCAGTGGAAAGCCGGATGTGTTTGTCTGTAATGACTTCTCCAGCTGTGCTGAAGGTCCGCTCAAATATGACGCTGACTGCTGGGAAGGACAAAACCTCTATGGCATGACGAGCGAGATCGGGCCATTCATCCATTTTGGATACCCAGAAGTCGATTGGGTCCGGAACATATCCAAAAACATCGGTGTTGAGATAGTCGTGCACCATGATCTTAAGCCGGTCTCTGTGTGTTGTATGTGTGCCCTCCATTACATGCGTTGGTTAGGTGGTAAATAAGGATTGCCAGAGGTCACCCATTAGGCTTCTGCCACAACGCTTGCTGCTGCTGCCGCTGCGGCTACTTGTCGCTCTACTGCTGTCACATTGCTGACGTTGTTCCACCGTGACATTTGAAGAACTTGAAGCAGACGCAACAGATGTCTCCAGTTGATCAATCAGCACGGTCTCCAATTCCTGCATTTTACTCTCTATTTGGGTGGGTGGAAGGAAAGTGCTGAATTTTGCTTTGTAACGGGGATCCAGGAGGGTGGCCACCCAGTAACTGTTGTTCATTTTGATGGCCTTAATGCGAGGATCATGTTGGAGGAAATGGAGCATACAAGCACTCATGTGAGAGATAGAGCCTTGATTTCCAAAGCCTCTGGGTCGAGGGGCACTAGCAAACTGATCTTCATCATCTTCCTCCTCCGCCTCAAATCCGTGCCAACCTCTTTCCAAGGCAGGGACATCGGTAACGTTGGTGTCCAGGAATACCTTCTCCTCCTCCTCCGCTTCCTCCGCCTTGCCTCAGCCCTGGACCTTGAACCACTGCCTAATGAAGACCGATAAAGTTGTGAAACTGTCGGACCTTCTGGATTCGACGGAGAGAAAGGCTCTGTGTCCGCATCTGTGTCCGTCTCCTCCTCCGTCGCTAGTGGGACCTGCTGTTTCAGAGTGTCCAGTTATTGGTCCAGAACGAAGATAACCACAATGTTCATGCTGACAAGGGCATTGTCTGCACTGACCATTTTGGTGGCTTCTTCAAAACTCGCAAGGATGGTGCAGAGCTCTTTCACCTGCCTCCACTCTCGGTGGCTCAACACCCCGAGGTCCGCACCACTGCTTGTAAGGCCAGTTCACGTCACTGCATAAGGGCATTGCTCGGGGCCCCACGATCGGGGACATGGGAGGGGGAAATTTTCCAGCATGTTCCATGCAAAATGAGATGTTGGGGGGAGGCTGAGCGACCTTAACGCGCCGCCGGGACGAAGCGGGGTTAACGGCGGGAAGTGGAGCTCAGACCTCAAAACCTTTTCCTCACGGCAGTCCAGACCGGGGTAGTGCTTTAGAATTTTTTGGACGACGGGGTTCATGAGGGTCCAGGCAAGGGATTTGCCCCAGCCACCAATTTTAAAGAGAACCTGTAATATTTTTTTTCCCCCCCCTGGTGGACAGAACAAAGTATTTCACCCCTGCGTTTCCAACTGTGTCCCTTATATTAAGATGCGTATTTTCTGTTTTTAAATGTTTAAATTTCTGCGTTTTCCCCCAAAAGAGTAATTCAAAAAGTCCTTAGAGTGTTGTTTTTTAAAACCGGCCAATGGGGAGTTTTCCCCCACCCACCCAACTGAAAAACCCTATTATTTAATAGGAGAAACATGTGAATAATGTCAGGGGCGGAGCTACATTTGGTCGGGGACTAACACCGCTCATGAATAAATTTGAGGGGGAAATGCCTAAAACTGTTGCATCTTACAGAATAAGGACACGCGCGGAAACAGCAGGTCTGACAACTTTTGCTGCCCCAGCAAGGGGGGGCACAACCTATGTGACGGTTTCCCCTTTTAAGGGGGGGCCAGGAGATTTCAACCGTACGCACCCACCTTGCCCTTCACAAGGTTCTTGTCACCCACAGTGCTCGGTCACATTGCGAAAGAGCCGTCCCACTCCTGACCTGTGTGTTGAGGTCTCCAAGACAGATTAAAATTTAACACGGCCGGTTTCTATGGGCAGTGATCTCCAGTGGACCGGGGGAAAAACCCTGCATCATCCCTGCGGGTTTTTTAAGACTGGCCCAGCCTGAGAGCCACCGTCACCCCCAGAGACATCCACCCAGCCACCCATGAGCTTCACAGAATAACGCCTTGGCCGGCTTTCTAGCCCCTGTATCAGTGGGGAGATGGACTTTACCGCTTGAGATTTTAGATTTACACTGGGTGGGCCCGGGCGGCGGCTTTTCTGGTAAAAAATTCCTGCTCGGCATCTGATACTGGGGGCAGGCAAGGGCCATGACATGGCGGAACACCATCTGTGTCCCACCAGGCGGAAAGGCAACATTTCCAATGCCAAAAGCCTGGCATCGCGACATTCAGGCTTTTGGCTTTGGGATGGTTTGGGTTTTAAAGTGGTTTCTTTGATCCCAAACCTGGTAGACAGAAGGCTGGCTGCTAGACTGGCCGCTGTACGGCGTGCAGGTCAAACTGGTGGAAGAGGTAGGCTGTGTCTCTGGTGGTGCTGGTGGTACTCGGGCGATGGTGGAGGCTGAAGTGGAGTCTGATCCTTGATCATGACGCTGAGAGACATGGGCAGCTGAGGAACGCTTGGTCTTGGAAGTGGCGGAGGAGGCAGAGACAGAGGGTGTGATAGTGGTGGGAAGCCCTGGATCGGTGTGGCCTTTTGTCGCCAAATGTTCTCTCCATTTCAACTCATGCATTCGCTGCATGTGACTAGACATGTTGGTGGTGGTTAAACACCTAAGATTCTTCCCTCTACTGATGTGTTTACGGCAAAGGCGGCATATGACATCGCTGGGTGAATCAGAGGCTTAATTGAGGCTTGAGAGGTCCTGGACCTTTTCGACGGCGATAAGCAAGGAGCGGTGTTTCCGCTGATCATGGCTGGCGGAATAATCTCAACGGACTTGTGCGACCACCCTCTCCCTTTTTGAGGCGGGACCCGTACTGACATTACCCCATCGTCTTCCTCCTCGTCGTGATGAAGCGCTCGTAAGCAAATTCTGCTAAAAAGACCACGTGGGATCCGCAATGTCGTCATCATCAACACAGGTGAATTCCTTGTCCTGACATTCTACATCCTGGAGCTGCGGGCTACAAGCAACAGGCACTGCAAGGCGTTGCCGACTGGCCGGGATTGTTGCCGATTGACCGGCTTCCTTCTCCTCCTCTGATGGCATCAGCGATTGGGCGTCAGAGCAGACAAAATCATCCTCTTTGGCCTCTTGATCTTTTGAAATGCTTTCTGACCCCAACCACATTTTGTCATCAAAGAGGTCTTCATAAAATGGATTATCCACTGTAGTGGGTACATGAGTTGACATTTGGGCTGCCTTCGCTTCATGTTGGACGGATGCTGACGATGATGATGACGACATTTGTGACTGGGAGCACAAGGAGGTAAGACTGCTGGATGCAGGTTGCATTAATCACTGAAGAACAGATTGGCGACGCTGTTCGTTACTGATTCACAGGGCACCGACCCCTCTTTGCTCGCTTACGACCAGCAGTTCGCTCCATGTTCAGAAAGGTACAAATTTAAAAGATATGGAAGAGTTTTTGACAGTCTCTTATTGAAAGAAGGCAAATCACAGCTATTCTTAAATCCCTCTAATTTCCAACAGCCAATTAGAATTAGAAACAGAATTGTTTCTATCAAATATCTGTGAAATGCGGTCTGGTGGAAAAACCGTAACACAAAACCAACAGTGTTCTTACTTCAGTCGCTGAGATTTACAACTGCCCAGTAGGACTAGCAGTTGATAGTTTTCAACAAACTATCGTACAAAATTTCGCGATTAGCGCCAAACTGAGACCCCACTGAGTTGAAATTTGAAGTATTAAAAAGTTTATATGGATTAATATGGCGGCCTTCGCACCCTGACTACAGGCGCAATTTAATAGGAAATATGTATAACACCCCAAAATGCGTACAACTGAGCTCTCTGCGCCAAACAGACGCACAAGACTGCAATAGAGTATTTTAAATTTTATATGGATTAATATGGGGCCTTCCACCACTGAAAAACAAGCGTAATTTACTATCAAATATGTATAACATTGTATGCTACAACTTTAAGCTCTCTGCGCCAAACAGACGCACGGGGCTGCAATTTAAACGTTTAAAATTTTTTATGGATTAATATGGCGGCCTTCGCACCCCTGACAACAGGCGTAATTACTATTTAAATATGTATAACCCAATATACGTACAAGTGAGCTCTCTGCGCCAAACAGTCGTACGGACTGCAATAAGAGTATTTAAATTTTATATGGATTAATATGGCGGCCTTCACACCACTGACAACAGGCGTAATTTACTATCAAATATGTATAACACAATATGCGTACAACTGAGCTCTTTGCGCCAAACAAAGGAGTCGTCCCCCCCCCCCCCCGCCACCCTGGGCAGAAGTTGGCGAACCTCCGCCGCCAGCAGGGACGGGGGTTTCTTTAAATGACCGCGGCGCCAGATTTAGCGCTAGTGCGCTACTCTGGGGCCGCTCCTTCAGGCGGGTTAAGCGGCCGCTCACCCGCCCGGGATTTTTCACTTGACTTGTGTGGCCACACAAGTCAGTAGTGCACGCTCCGTGCAGCTGCCGTTACAGGGAGAAGGAGGAGGGATCGTTTCCCCTTCTCCCCTGTATTTTTACAGCGCCGGTGTGCTCTGTACATATAGATCAGCGTCGCAGGGGGGCGTGATGTGCAGCTGCACTCCCCTGCGACGCTGAGTCGGTCGGCCGGGAGATATCCGGAGCTGGACGAGCTCCAGGGAGCCTGGTGAGGTAAGTGGGCTTTTATTATTTTATTTTTATTAGCTATAGGGGGGGCATCTACCTGGCTAACAAAGGGGGGCATCTACCTGGCTACCAAAGGGGGGCATCTACTTGGCTACAAGGGGCATCTACCTGCCTGTAAGGGATACTACCTGGTTATGGGTGGCTACCTGGCTTTTTGAAGGGGCGTGATACACCAACAAGATGGGCGTGTCCATGCAAATTTGTTTGCCTTTTCAATCTCCTGCTTTTCCACTTTCAAAAGTTGGTAACTATGGAATAAGATACCCTCAGCAACCATGCTTTGGTAATGCAATTTTAGTACAGCAATACAATGTATATAGGTTTAAACCGCTGTTTGGGTGCATGGCAGGGTGTACAAGGCAGGGAGTGCTATTCGGCTTTTGGAAGGCAGATTTTGGTGGGTGCCATGTCGTATTTACAAAGCACCCAAAGTACCAGAACAGGTGAAACCTTCCAGAAGTTGCCCCATTTTGGATTCAACACTTCTCAGGGAACTCATCTAGAAGTGTATTGTGCGTTTTGGGCGCACAGGTGTTCCATAGTTTTTTTTTAACATTGGGCCATGAAAATGGGGGAGAGGTGGTGGAACACATTTCTGCCATTGTTTTTTGGCCTTCATATTTACAGCGTTCGACGTGCGGTATAAATGACATGATAACTTTACTATGTGGGTTGGTACAATTAACATGATATAAATTTTAGTTTTTTATGTTGTACTACCTTTACAGTAAAATAAAAACTTGTACATCTCCATTTTCCCCTTTATAAATGCCAATAACTCCAAAAAAAGATTAAAAAATATATAAAATTCGCATATTTGGTATCGCCGCTTGCGTAGTGACCTTCCCTATAAGTCTGTCATGTTATTTAACCCACACCATAAAAAACAAACAGTCATGGAATTGCGATTTTCGTTAGTCCAACATCACGTAAAATGGAATAAATAGCGATCAAAAACACATACACAGGTCTGTATATGGAAAAATAAAAAAGTTGTGGCTATCAGAAGATGCATGAATGTTGTTTTACACAATAAAAACCTTTTTTGTAAAAGCACTTCAACATAAAAAAATATAATAAATATATAAATTGGGTATCGTCTTAATCCCATCGACCCACAGAGTAAAATGAATTTGTCACGTATATTGCACGGCGAGCGCTTTTAATAATAAAAACAAAAACCGCTACTAGGATTTCAGTATTATTTTCTACACCGTGCTTTCTAAAAAAAAACGGATTTAAAAGTAATCAAAAAGCCTTGCCCCAACCAAAATGATACCAGTAAAAACATCATATAATCCTGCAAAAAACAGGCTATTACATAGTTACATAGTTTGTAATGCCAAAAAAGACAGACGTCCATCCAGTTCAGCCTATTGTGCTAAAGTGTTGATCCAGAGGAATGCAAAAAACCCCATAAGGTAGAAGCCAATTGTCCTCATTTTAGGGAAAACATTTCTTCCCGACTCCAATCTGGTGATCAGAATAAATCCCTAGATCAATGAACCTTCTCCAGAATCCTAGTCACTATAACTTGTTATATTATTACGCTCCAGAAATGCATCCGGACCCTTTTTGAACCCTGTTGAATTCACCATGACAAGTTCCTTTGGCAGAGAGTTCCACAGTCTCACTGCTCTAACAGTAAAGAATCCCTTTCTATGTTTATGTAGAAACTTTCTTTCCTCAAGACCTAGAGTATCCCCCCTTGTTCTGGATACAGTCCTGAGTATAAATAAATCTTGAGAGAGATCTCTATATTGCCCTTTAATATATTTATACATATTTATAATGTCTCCACAAAGCCGTCTTTTCTCTAAACTAAATAACCCTAATCTTACTAATCTTTCTGGGTCTTGCAGTCCACCCAGTCCTTTTATTATTTTTGGTGCCGGCCTTCGTACCTGTTCAAGCTCTGCAATGTCTTTCTTGTGCACTGGTGCCCAAAACTGTACACAATATTCCATGTGTGGTCTGACCAATGACTTGTTTAATGGGAGAATAATGTTATCATCATGTGCATCTATGCCCCTTTTAATACACCCCATAATCTTATTTGCCTTTGCAGCTGCTGATTAACACTGGCTGCTACAGTTAAAGGGGTTGTCTGGCTACAAGGATTGCTTTTTATGTTAAAGATCTTGCAAAAACAAGTCACTTTGCAATATGTGTCCATTAGCAGTTCCCTACCTATTCCTAGATATCCCCTCTTGTATGGACTGCACCAGCTCCTCAGGTCACTATAGCTACAGACCTGTTTGATCTCTCCTGATAGGCTGCCAACACTGGTTGCTATATCTACAGACCTGGCTTCTGCTGCAGCCTAGTGGGAGCCAGTAAACACGCCCCTGAATTCAAAATGAAACCAAGAAAACCGGACTAAGGTAAGATTAATCAATGTGGTGAGACAACCCCTTTAAGTTTACTGTCCATAGGACCCCAAAGCCCTTTCCAGCCCCTTTTTTCCAGTGTTTTTCCTTTAAAAAAATGTAATAATGTAATGGATTTTTTTTCCCTTGGCAAAAAACCTTGATATATCTGTTTTAAAAACCCTCATCTGCCATTTCTATGCCCAATTATCCAATCCTTTGTAATAAAACTTTATCCTTATTGTGTGATTATTTTAAAGGCTTGATCATCTGTAAAGACGATATTCTATGTGAAATCCTGTTTTTGTAATAAAAAGTATTAAAGAGGTTAGGGCCATATACTGAAACCCTGTGGTCCCCACTGTAAACAGGGACCCCGTTGGGGTATGTACCATTATTTACCCCCCCTTTGTTTTCTATCACTGGGGCCAGTTGCTTCCCATCTCCGTAAACAAAAAAAGTAAATAGAAAAAAAAATTGTTTTCCCTTTTGAAAAAAAGTGTTTTTTTTTGGGTTTTCAGTCCCTTGCGATGTATTGGCCCCTTGAATTTTCATCCTTTTGCCACATTTTTTTTTTTTGTGAAAGAATAACAAGAGGGAAACAATTGTAAAGTGGAATGAAATGTATTGGTTTTTTTAATTTTGAAAAAAAAAAAACCCCTAAAAAGGGGGGGCATGAAAAATTTTATTCGACCCCTTAATTAAAATTTTTTTTGTGCGCCACCTTTGCTGCGATTACAGCTGAAAGCATTGGGGTTTGCCTCTATCAGTTTTGCACATGAGAGATAAAAATTTCGGGGCCTGTTTTCCCTTTGGGGAAAAAAAAGTCGAGTCAGTGGGGTTGGATAGAGGATTTTGAACAGAGTTTCAGCTCTTTCCACAGATTCTCGATTGGATTCGGGTCTGGACTTTGATTGGCATTTAAAACTTTGGATACGTTTATTTGTAAAAACCTTTTATTGTAGATTTTTGCTTTACGTTATTTGGGATCATTGTCTTGTTGGAAGCTAAATCTCCCCCCAGTCTCAGGTCTTTTGAGTAGTGACCAGCATGCCCCTCAACCTGCAGATCAAGTTTTTAAAAAATGCTAAAAAAAGGGTCTTTGAACCACCTTTTAGTTTAACTGGAATTTGGGGCTATACTGTCCTGTAGCACAGCTGCCCCTAAAAACCCGCTTGACCCACAGTTTAAAAAAGGGGGTTCTTGAACCACCATTTTGTTAAAAATGGGAAATTGACTTCTGTCCTGTACCGCAGCAGGCCTTAAAAACCGGGCATGCCCAGGATTAAAAAAGTGGGGAAAAAAAAGGAGCTTTGAACCACCATTTTATTTTTAAACGGGGACTTTGATTCCCTGTTCTGGACCGCAGCATGACCCTCAAAACCTGCATGCCCACGATTAAAAAGTCCCCGGAAGAAACTAGTCTTTAAAGCAGTTTTTTTGTAAAATTGGACTTTGGGGAACTATCCATATCCTGAAAGCGCTGCCCCAAAAAAACCCCCCCCACAGGGGCCCTTTATGATGAGACCCGGGGGCTGGTTTTTGGCATCTTTTAAACAGGGGGAGGTTCGCTAGAGGGGGGGGAGTTCTTGGTGCGGGGGAGAGCCGGGCGGGGTGTCCGTCATTATTAACATGGCAAAAAATGCCCTTATGAGCGGGGGGCAACGAAAACAGTTGTGCTGAAGTAGATGGGGAAAAGCGGAAGTGTGAGCTAAGCCTCCAGCCTTCCTGTCACAGTCAAAACCTGGGTGGCTTGAAAAATTTCTGCCTTCGAGAGCGCTTGCCCTCCGTTTGGGGAGTGGGGGACCAATTTGACCTTCCCTTTGGGAAAAATGTGGGGTTGACGCTCTGTTCCACCCAGGTCCCCTTTTTTTAGTTTTTCTTTTTCTCGTTTTCTCATTTTTTTTTTGGAGGAAATTGCTCTGTTCTTGGGGGGGTGATGTGCTCCATACCCCCATGCCCTTAAATAACCTAATTGTTCAAGTTTCCTGTACCTCCCTTTTTTACAATTTTGGGAATATTTGTATCAGTTTTTTTGTCATGGGAAGTTTTTTAGTAGTTTAGTTCTAGAAAACACATTTTTAAAATAGGATGGAATCCCACCCGTCTTTGTCTTTTCTAGCTTGTTAAAGATTTGCAAAAACAAGTCATTTTTTTTCAATTGTTCATTAACGTGTCCTACATTTTTTGTTTTGACGCACCCCTGCCCATAAAAATTCAAAAAATGACCCTTCGCCCCTGTTGACAATTGTGAAAAAAAATATCTGTTAAAAAAACCCCCTTTTTTAAAAATAGGACCTTAGTAAAATTTTTATTTCACAAAACGGACCCAAAAAAATTAAAAAATGACTTTTTCAGCCCCCGCTTTAAAAAAATTTTGGGGGGAGAAAAAACCCCTTAGAAGCCCCCATTTCTGTTCCCCAAAAGGGCCTTGATTTAGCTGTACTCACAGCCACCATGGACCCCAAAAAAACCCTTGGGGGCAGTGCGGGGAAAAATTTTTAATGAAGATTTGGGGGTAAATGGGGGAAAACGGTTTTTTCATGAAAAAAGTGTACAATTGGGTCTTTTACAGCTCCTCACCGCAAAGCCAGCAAAAAATTTCCTTTTGGAACTGAGAATAAAAAAATTGCAGTAAGAAAAAAAAGATCATTTTTAAAAATTTTTTTTTTTAAAGAGGACCAGTTCTGTTTGAAAAGGATGTGAAGTAGACCGACAAAAAAATCGGTGACCCCCGGCAATTGGGGCCCCAACATCATCGAGATCCAGGGCCCGATTCTCTTGATGAAAAATAAATGATCCCCATTATAGTGGAAAGCCCGGGTGTGTTTGTCGTAAAGACTTTCCAGCTGGGCTGAAGGTCCCCCAAATTGCGGGTGACTGTGGGAAGGACAAAAAACCCCTATGGCAGCGAGCGAGCTCGGGCCCTTCATCCATTTTGGTACCCCGAAGTCGATTGGGTCCGGAAACTATCCAAAAAAAATCGGGTTGGTTTGTCGTGCACCTGCTTAAGTGGTCTTGGGTTTGTTGTGTGCCCTCCATTACATGCGTTGGTTAGGTGGTAAAATAAGGATTGCCAGAGGTCACCATTTGGTTCTGCCCAACGCTTGCTGTGCGCCGCTGCGGTCTTGTCGCTCTATGCTGTTTCCCTTGTGAGTTGTTCCACCGTGACATTTTAAGAATTTAAGCAGACGCAACAGTGTTCGTTGATCAATCAGCACGGTCTCCAATTCCCGATTTTACTCTCTTTTGGGTGGGTGGAAGGAAAGTGTGAGTTTTGCTTTGTAACGGGGATCCAGGAGGGTGGCCCCCAGTAACTGTTGTTCATTTTGATGGCTTAATGCGGAGTTCATGTTGGAGGAAAAAGGAGATACAAAACCTCATGTGGGAGATAGAGCCTTGATTTCCAAAAACCTCTGGGGGGAGGGGCCCAGAAAAAAGATCTTCATCATTTCCTCCTCCGCCTAAAAAACCGTGCCCCAAAAACCCCTTTCCAAGGCGGGGACATCGGTAAGTTGGTGTAGAATCCTTTCCTCCTCCGCTTTCCCCCCTTGCCCCAGCCCGGACCTTGAACCATTTCCCAAAGAAGACCGATTTAAAAATTGTGAAAAATGTGGGGCTTTGGATTCGCGGAGAGGAAAGGCTCTGTGTCCCCATCTGTGTCCCGTTTTCCTCCGTGCTAGTGGGACCTGTGTTTCAGAGTTTTCCAATTTTGTTCCGAAAAAAAAGATAACCCAAATGCTTATTGACAAGGGGCATTTTCTGCACTGACCATTTTGGTGGGTTTTTCAAAAACTGCAAAAGGTGGTGCGAGCTCTTTACTGCCCCCACTCTGGTGGGGCTCAAAAACCCCCCGGTCCGCACCCCTGCTTGTCGGCCCTGTGTTGTCGTACTGCATAATGGCATTGGTGCTTTTTACGATGCTGGAGCATGTGGGGGGGTGGAATTCCGCTGTTCAGTAAAAATGAGATGGTTGACGGGGAGGCTGAGCTGACGCTGTAACGCGCCGCCGGGGCGAAGCAGGGTTGTAACGGGGGGAAGTGTGGCCAGAACTCGCCTTCCTCGCAGGGTCCCGACCTGGGGGAGTGCTTTAGAAATTTCTGGACGAGAGGTTCATGACGGGTTTTGCCGGGGAAGGGATTTGCTCCCCGCCCACCCTCTTAAAGAAACCTGTCAATTTGTTTTTTCCCCCCCGGCTGGGGACAGAACAAGTAGTTTAGGCCTGCTGTTTCCGCACTTGTCCCTTTTAGTAGATGCGTAGTTTTGTTTTTTTTAATGCTTAAATCTGCGTTTTTTAGCCAGAAGAGTAATTTGAAAGTGTCCTTTCAGCGAGTGTCAGGTTTTTTTTCAAATAACCCCGGCCCAATCGGAGGTTCTAGCCCCACCCACCTCAGAATGGGACAAAAAACTATTACTTTGGAATAGGTAGGGAAAAAAAAAAAAATGTGGATTAACTGTCAGTGGGCGGATGATGGTTGAGCTAGGCAATTCTGGCTCGGTGGAGCTAACACCTGCCTCTATGGAAATTGATTTGGAGGGGGTGAAATGCTCTAAAATAAACTGTTTGCAATATTAAAAGAATAAGGGGACAACAGAGTGGGAATAACAGTAGTATGGGGGTCTGGGGGGAACCAACTAGCTTGTGCTTTGCCTTCAGCAAAGGGGGGGCACAAAACCTTATGTGTCAGGGTTTTCCCTTTTAAAAATGGCGGCCAGGGAGAGATTTTCAAAAACCGTTATCGCACACCTCCTTGCTTTGCACCAGGTTCTTGTCACCCAAGCCAGCGCGTCGGTCCACATTGCGAAGAGCGTCCCACAAGGCTTTCCTGACACATGTGTGTTTGGACGGTTCCAAGGGACAGTATTTATTTTTTCAAACCACGGGGCCCTGGTTTTGTATTTGGGCACGTGAATGCTACCAGTGGACCCTTGGGGAAGAAAACCCCTGCATTTTCAAATCCTTGCGGTTTTGAAGGAGCGGGTGCGCCGAAGCCTGGAGAGGCAACCGGTTCCCCACCAGGGGGAGTACATTTTCCACCCAAGTCACACATTGAAGTGTCACAAGGAGAGATATAGCGGCCTTGGCGTGCTTACTAGTCCTATGTAAATCAGTGGTGTGAGATGGGGGACTTTAACGCGCTTGGTGATTTTATAGATGACACGTGGGCTGGCCAGGGCAGGGACGGCTTTTCTGGTTAAAAGAAAAATTGGGCCTGCTCGGCATCTGATATACTGGGGGGGGCAGGCAAGGGCCATGACATGGGCGGGAAAAAAAACCCAATCTGTGGTTTTTCACCAGGCGGAAAAAGGCAAAAACATTTTCCAAATGCCCAAAATAGCTGGGCAATGCCGAACATTTTCCAGGCTTTTGCTTTGGGATGCTTTTGGGTTAAATGTGTTTCTTCTGATTCCCAAAACATGGTAGGGACAGGAAGGCTGGCTGCTAGGACTTGGGCCGCTGTACAGGCGTGCAGGGTTCAAAAAAACTGGTGGGAAGAGGTTAGGCTGTGTCTTCTGGTGGTGCCTGGTGGTACCTTTTCGGGCGAAGGTGGAGGCTGAAAGTGGGATGGTTGATCCTTGGAAATCATGGTCGCTGAGGAGGACTGGGCAGCTGAGGGTAAGTTGGTCTTTGGTAATGGTAGTGGCGTGAGGAGGCAGAGGGGGACAAGAGGGGTGTGTAGTGGTTTGGAACAATGCCCAGGATCTCGGTATGTGGCCTTTTTTTCGACCAAATGTTTCTTCCATTTCAAAAATCATTGCATTCGCTGCCATGGTGGACTTAGGGGGGGGGACATGTTGGATTGGTGGTTAAAAAAAAAACACCTAAGATTTCTTTCCCTTACTGTTGTGGTTTTAACGGGGGCCCAAAAGGCGGCATATTGGACATCGGCTGGGTGATTCAGACGGATTAATTGGGAGGGCTTGAAGGGTGGTCATGGACCTTTTCGACGGCGGATAAAGGCAAGGAGCGGGTTGGTTTAGCTTGATCATGGCTGGCGGGGAATAATCTCAAACGGGACTTGTGCGGACCACACTCTCCCTTTTTGCAGGAGGGGGGACCGTCCTGACATTCAACCCCATAGTCTTCCTCCTCGTCGTGATTGAAGCGCTCGTAAGGGGGCATAATTATGCTAAAAAAGACCACGTGGATCCGCAAGGTCGTCATCATCATCATCATCATCATCAACACAGGTGACTTCCTCGTCCTGACATTCTACATCCTGGAGCTGCGGGCTACAAGCAACAGGCACTGCAAGGCGTTGCCGACCGCCCGGGATTTTTGCCAATTGACCGGCTTCCTTCTCCTCTGATGGCATCAGCGATTGGGCGTCAGAGCAGACAAAATCATCCTCTTTGGCCTCTTGATCTTTTGAAATGCCTTCTGACCCCAACCGCATTTTGTCATCAAAGAGGTCTTCAGAAAATGGATTATCCACAGTGGTGGGTACATGAGTTGACATTTGGGCTGCCTTCGCTTCATGTTGGACGGATGCTGACGATGATGATGACGACATTTGTGGCCGTGACTGGGAGGAAGAGGAGGTAAGACTGCTGGATGCAGGTTGCATTAACCACTGAAGAACAGATTGGCGACGCTGTTCGTTACTGAGATTCACAGGGCACCGACCCAGCGATGACAGGCCTGACAGTCCTGCAACGTGTTGTCGCCAGCACTGGAAGGAGCACCTTCTCTCGTACCTCTACCTCCATGTCCTACACCCCTCTTTGCTCGCTTACCACCTGCAGTTCGCTCCATGTTCAGAAAGATAAAAATTTAAAAGGTATGGAAGAGTTTTTGACAGTCTCTTATTGAAAGACGGCAAATCACAGCTATTCTTAAATCCCTCTAATTTCCAACAGCCAACTAGGATTAGAAACAGAATTGTTTCTATCAAATATCTGTGAAATGCGGTCTGGTGGAAGAACCGTAACACAAAATCAACAGTGTTCTTCCTTCAGTCCCTGAGATTTACAACTGCCCAGTAGGACTAGCAGTTGATAGTTTTCAACAAACTATCGTACAAATGCACGATTAGCGCCAAACTGAGATGCACTGAGTGAAATAGAAGTATTAAAAAGTTATATGGATTAATATGGCGGCCTTCGCACCACTGACTACAGGCGCAATTTACTAGGAAATATGTATAACACAATTTGCGTACAACTGAGCTCTCTGCGCCAAACAGACGCACGGACTGCAATAAGAGTATTTAAATTTTATATGGATTAATATGGCGGCCTTCGCACCACTGACAACAGGCGTAATTTACTATAAAATATGTATAACACAATATGCGTACAACTGAGCTCTCTGCGCCAAACAGACGAACGGACTGCAATAAAGTTAATGTTATATGGATT
>JAODAL010073860.1:0-14589 GCA_025379985.1 Phyllomedusa bahiana
ACCCCCCCTTTTTCTTTTTTTTTTTTTTTTTTTTTTTTTTTTTTTTTTTTTTTTTTTTTTTTTTTTTTTTTTTTTTTTTTTTTTTTTTTTTTTTTTTTTTTTTATTTTTTTTTTTTTTTTTTTTTTTTTTTTTTTTTTTTTTTTTTTTTTTTTTTTTTTTTTTTTTTTTTTTTTTTTTTTTTAAAAAAAAAAAAAAAAAAAAAAAAAAAAAAAAAAAAAAAAAAAAAAAAAAAAAAAAAAAAAAAAAATTGTTCCCCCCACATGCAAATCCTGTTTCCACATTTTCCTTTTGTTCCTTCCACACCCCTATTCCTTTTCCCCATCCACATTCCCTTCACATTCACTTGTTCCCCTCCACATTCCCCTTCACATTCACTTGTTCCCCTTCACATTCACTTGTTCCCCTCCACATCCCTTCACATTCACTAGGTCCCCTCCACATTCCCCTTCACATCACTTGTTCCCTCACATTCCCTCACATTCACTGTTCCCCTCCACATTCCCCTTCACATTCACTTGTTTCCCTCCACATTCCCCTTCACATTCCTTGTTCCCCCCACATTCCCTTCACATTCACTTGTTCCCCTCCACATTCCCCTTCACATTCACTTGTTCCCCTCCACATTCCCCTTCACATTCACTAGTTCCTCTCCACATTCCCCTTCACATTCACTTGTTCCCCTCCACATTCCCCTTCACATTCACTTGTTCCTCTCCACATTCCCCTTCACATTCACTTGTTCCACTCCACATTCCCCTTCACATTCACTTGTTCCCCTCCACATTCCCCTTCACATTCACTTGTTCCCCTCCACATTCCCCTTCACATTCACTTGTTCCTCTCCACATTCCCCTTCACATTCACTTGTTCCTCTCCACATTCCCCTTCACATTCACTTGTTCCTCTCCACATTCCCCTTCACATTCACTTGTTCCTCTCCACATTCCCCTTCACATTCACTTGTTCCCCTCCACATTCCCCTTCACATTCACTTGTTCCCCTCCACATTCCCCTTCACATTCACTTGTTCCCCTCCACATTCCCCTTCACATTCACTTGTTCCCCTCCACATTCCCCTTCACATTCACTTGTTCCCCTCCACATTCCCCTTCACATTCACTTGTTCCCCTCCACATTCCCCTTCACATTCACTTGTTCCCCTCCACATTCCCCTTCACATTCACTTGTTCCTCTCCACATTCCCCTTCACATTCACTTGTTCCCCTCCACATTCCCCTTCACATTCACTTGTTCCCCTCCACATTCCCCTTCTCATTCACTTGTTCCCCTCCACATTCCCCTTCACATTCACTTGTTCCCCTCCACATTCCCCTTCACATTCACTTGTTCCCCTCCACATTCCCCTTCTCATTCACTTGTTCCTCTCCACATTCCCCTTCATATTCACTTATTCCCCTCCACATTCCCCTTCACATTCACTTGTTCCCCTCCACATTCCCCTTCACAATCACATTCCCCCCATTCCCCTTCACAAATTTACTGTTCCCTCCACATTCCCTTCACATTCACTTTTCCCTCTCCACATTCCCCCTTCACATTCACTTGTTCCCCTCCACATTCCCCCTTCACATTCACTTGTTCCCCTCCACATTCCCCTTCACATTCACTTTGTCAACTCCAAATTCACCTGCACATTCACTTGTTCCCCTGCACATTCCTTCACATTCACTTTTTCCCCTCCACATTCCCCCTTCACAAACACTTGTTCCCTCCACATTCCCTTCACATTCCCTTTTTCCCCTCCACATTCCCCTTCACATTCCCTTGTTCCCCTCCACATTCCCCTTCACATTCGCTTGTTCCCCTCCACATTCCCCTTCTCATTCACTTGTTCCCCTCCAATTTCCCCCTTTACATTCACGTTCCTCCTCCACATTCCCCTTCTTTATTCACTGTTCCCCTCCACATTCCCCTTCCATTCACTTGTTCCCCCACATTCCCCTTCCATTCACTTGTTTCCTCTCCAAAATTCCCCTTCCATTCACTTCTTCCCCTCCACATTCCCCTTCACATTCACTGTTCCCCTCCCCTTCCCCTTCTCATTCACTTGTTCCTCTCCACATTCCCCTTCATATTCCCCTTTTCCCCTCCACATTCCCCTTCACATTCACTTGTTCCCCTCCACATTTCCCCTTCACAAATTTACTTTCCCTCAATTACGTAGTTCCTCTCCACAATTCCCCTTCAATTCATTTTTACTTCCCTTCACATCAATTGTTTTCCCTCCACATTTCCCTTCAAATTCACTTGTTTCCCCCCCACATTCCCCTTCACATTCAATTGTTCCTCTCCACATTCCCCTTCACATTCACTTGTTCCTCTCCACATTTCCCTTCCATTCACTTGTTCCCTCCACATTCCCTTCAAAATACAAATTTTTTTCTTTCCTCCCTTCCCCTATCCATGACATTTTCCCCCCAATTCCTTCAAATTCTTGCCCCTCCACTTCCCTCCGAATACCTGTTTCCCTACAACCCTTTCACATTCATTGTTTCCTTCCACTTTTACAATTCCTTGTTCCTTCTTCCCCAAAATTCCTTCCCCAAATTATTGTTTTAAAACCCTTCCCATTCCCCTCAATCACATGTTTCCCATTTTCCTTTTTTCCCCTCCCACCCCCCAATGGTCCTTTTCCCTTCCATTACAGGTTCCCCCTCCACATTCTTCACAAATTTCCTGCCCCCAAAACCCCATTCCCCTCCTATTCACGGTTTTCCTCACATTTCTCAATTGACTTTTCCCCTAAAACCCCCTCTAAAACTTTTTCCCCCCACATTCCCCTTAAAATTACAGTTCAAAATTCCAATTCCCTTGGCAAATTCAATATTCTCCCACATTCCCCTAAAATATTCACCTGCCCCCCTTTACAATTTCCCTTAATTCAAAATGATTCCCTCCAATCAAAATTCCTCTAATTCATTTGTTACCCCTTTTAAAATCCTTGTTCCTTAATAATTCCCCTTCATACATTCCACCTATATTCCCACATTTACCTTTATAGTTTCCTCTCCACATTTCCCTTCAATTCACTTTTTTTCCCTTTTTCCCCCAATTCCCCCCCAACCCTTCCCACATTTTTTCCCCTCCAATTCCCCTTAATTACTTTTTCCCCCCCCCCCAATTCCCTTTTTCCTTGTTCCCCCTCAAAATTCCCCCCAAAACGTAAACCGTCTGAAAAACCGTCCGTAAACCGATGCCGTGGGGACAAGGCCTTAGGGATTGACTTTTATAGTGATAGGCTGTGCAGTGCTTTTAATCTAATGGCGCTCTTGGGATGGCGTCACTTCTGGTCAAATGTCACTTCCAGTATGTTGTCATATTGAAGAAACCTTAGGGCGTGTCCCCACTGCACAGGACAAATACCAGTCGGTTTGCTGGCCGGCATGCGTCCTGTTTTGCGGCCGTCCCCACGGCTGCGGGGGGGGTGGGGGCTCTTCTCCGCGATGAGCAGAGAAAAGCCCTCCCCCGGAACATTGACATGCACAGATTCCGTCCGGCCGGACCACGGGCGGAAAAACCGCCGGATGGAAAACCCATGCCGTGGGGACTGCTGCACGGGTTTTCCATAGAGCACAATTGTGCTCATTTTTGGACGGTTTTTCAGGCGGTCTGAAAAACCGCAAACCGGCTGAAAAACCGGCCGAAAACCCGTGCCGTGGGGACATGCCCTAACAGTGATGTCAGTTCAGAAATGATGTCGGGGCAGAGTGACATTGGGTCAGAACTGCAATATCATGAAGAACACCACATGGTTTGGTAAGTCAGCACTTAGAAACTAGTAAACAACCCTGACCCCCCGCTTTGACTTAGGGTTATGGACCATTTTTGTTGATACATGACAAAAAATGATTCAGTCCAATCTAAATTGAGTCATTAAGATTCAGGTTTAATTTTACCCGGTTTTAGTAAATCCTTGTTTTCTCTGTGAAATAATTCTGGGGCCTTTTCTCTTATAACTTTTATAACCTGAGTTCAGGTATATGAATACAATGACAAATAAATGTAGAAAACCTTTAAAGAAATCCTGTGACATCTCCTAACAGGTCTGTTGTAGTAAATCCTTGTGTTCCCTGTGAAATCACAATTCTGTAGCCTCTTCTCTTATAACTCTGTGTTGTTCCTCTGTTCTACATCCTAGAAATGGATTACTGAATCTGTCAGATGGGTGTTACCAATTGGGGGTGTGTCCTGCATAGTGTGACATTGCAGGGAAACACCCCTCTGAAAACTAGAATGGTAACGCCCATATGACAGATTCAGTAATACATTTCTAGGAGGAATAACAGAGGAATAGCACAACACAGTGTTATAAGAGAAGAGGCTCCAGAATTGTTATTGCACAAGGATTTACTAAACCAGACCTGTCAGGAGGGGTCACAGGTTCAGGTTACAAAACATAACGCTCACATCTGTCAGGTTGCTGTTTGCAGAATGTCATGCCATTTGCTGCTAATGCAGACCCCCTGTGATTTCCAGACCTAATATCAAGTGACCACCACACAGCACCCCCCTGATACAACAGCGGTTGGCAGTGTGTGATGTGTGGGGCTGGGTCACAAACTATTTGATTCATTTCTTGCTAAAGGAAAGCTTTTCTTGCCAACTAGATTATTTAGCAATTGGGAATTCCTCCAGTGGTTGCAGGACAGTGGACAGTAAGATATGGTGCATCTATTTTTTTCTGTTTACATATGAAGCAAGTAATGGAAAATGATCTCCTTGGAGGATGAGTAGTCAGAAAAAGGGCTGCTTAATACCTCTGTCTGAACATTGCGATCTTCTGCAAATGTGCTCAGCCAGCCATACACAGAAGATAGGTGTCGCCTGTAGCTTGTGATCACTATATTTACTATTTTGCCATAGGCAAACTTAAACTCTATCAGTTCTCTATCTATAAAACACTAAAACGTAACTTTTATTATGTATAACTCTTAACCTCTATACATACTATTTAAAAACCTGATTTCTAACCCCACCATTTAACCCTTTCTACTTCTGAAGGAAGGAATAGCTCCTTTTCCACTATCAAGTCTGGTGGAACAGCACCTACCAACAGGAAAGCCTTATATATAGAGCAAATTATTAACTCCAGTGAGGGATCCCAAGCCTCCTACTTGGGCATTCGTCCCAAATTTCTAAGGGACACAGGACAAATTTAAGCCCCCTTGTGAGACCCTCTGCACTTGTAGACAGAGGTGAGAAATCACAATTTAAAACATCATGCCTGACCTCCCCGACATGTTTCACCAGCTAACCTGGCTTCACCAGGGCCTGTAGCTTGTGTCACCACTATCCCCAGTATAGAGAAAGATAGATATTAATTCTCCATGTCACGCCATCTAGTTTTAACCCCTTCCTCACAACCAGTCCTAATATTTTGGCTATTAGATATATAAGGGCTTATTCTTTGCAGGACAAAATGTACTTTTTAATGGTTTCATTGACCGTACCATAGAGTGTGCCGGGAAACCAAATAAAAAAAATTCCAAGTGGGAAAAAGTAGTACTTGCACCACGTTTGCAGGAGTTTTGATCTTATGTTGTTCACTATTTTGTATAAATGATGTGTTTACTATATTCCGACAATATCAAATATGTAGGGTTTTAGGAAAAAATACAAACATTCTCTGTTTCTTTCATTTGCATTGCAGCGCCATTTTCTGCAACCAATAACTTTTTTGTTTTTCCACATATGGACCTGAGTTTTTAGCTGTTATTGTAACTATTTTGGGAGACAAGCGACTTTTTGTTCACTTTTTATTCTGTTTTTTTTAGGACAGTTACCCTCTCCCCCTCCCTACACATTGATTTCCCTTCGAGCATTGCCCACACTCTCCACAAAGTATTGAGACTTTGTTCACAGGATCTTATGGCCCATATAGCTGCAGTAAAGCATATCATAAATGCTGTTGGAAGCATCTCAGACATATATTTGCCTCCATACTTGCATGCAGAAAAAAGACTAAAAAAAAAGTTTTTTCTTTAGTTTTAATCAATAAAATCTAGCTGGGCCAAATCTGGCCTGGCAACTCATTTTATGGGGTCTGCGGTGAGGCACCTCTCATGCCAGCATGGCACTTGCACGCTGTGCAGCACACTCCATGCTGCATCCTATTTCCAGCATTTTAGAGCTGAGCACGACCATACATCTACTGCACCGCCTGACAGTGCCAGCCAGTCAATGTTATATTGGTAGTCAGTTGTGGGTAGACTGAGCTGTCCCGGCTTCTTCCTCCTGTGTCCATTGGATCCTGGGCCCTCCATGCTGCCAGCACTGCTTCCCCCTGGATAAGGCTGCTGCAATGCAGGGGGAAGTACACATGCCACCATAGCACTGTGCTGCACTAAATCCCCCTCATCTCCCTATACTTACTATACTGTGTTAAACTAAATCCCCCTCATCTCCCTATACTTACTATACTGTGCTACACTAAATTCCCCTCACCTGCCTGCTACTATGCTTATTAATAATGTGCTGCTGTTGAAGGGGTTTAGAGCAGTACAGTATAGTAAATATAGTGCTAAGCAGGAGGGGGATTTAGTGGAGCACAGTAAAGTATGCTTAGGGAGTTGTCCAGGATATGTTCACACAGTGTATTTGCGCTTCGTATTTCGGGGGGTAATTGCGCTGCAAGACGTCCAAAGTACGCCCCACAGATATACTCAGTAATTCTTAGCCTCTACAATGAGAAGCATTATTGTTTACCGTGCTGCTTTCCAGTAAGTGATAAAGTTCTATGGGAGGCACGGTCTCTCAAGAGCTGTTTGTGAGATAGTATGCATTCTGGCCAGCACACGTATCTCTTCTAGAGAAACAGCCTGGATCATAGCGATGCGTACAGTATATATATAGCATGCGCTATATGCCGCAAAGACGCCGTGTGAATTCACCCTTATACTCACCTCTGACCTGTTCTCCAGCACGGCTGCTGTCAGTAATGGCAGCACTGTAACGCAGGTCATAGGAGAGGTTAATATAAGATGTGTTATGTTATTGGGGCAGCAGTGTCATTACAATATATTATTAAAATGACCCGGACAACTCTAATTCGGGTTTATTTACCACTTAATCAATAAGTCCCTTCGGAGGCCAGGTCATAGCTCGCTACCGCTCTTGAAAGTTGATAGTTCTCCCCATTCATTTCTATGGAGATTTTCTATATAGACGGAATCCGAATTTTTATAAGGGACTTTTGAAGTGGGGTGTACGCGTGTGGATATGACTTGGGAATGTTTGGGACAGCTTTAGGAGAAATTTTGCGAAGGTACATTTATACAGTCTTACAGTATACTGACAACAATAGAAGGCGTGATGGGACTGTGGCCTTGGTTAATTTATGAGTTTAAGGCTCTGACCTTTGGGAGTGATCAGTGGATAGGGCTCGTAGTTAAACTTCTCAGAATGTCTATTTTTCTGTCTCATAGTTACATAGTTTGTAAGGCTGAAAAAAGACAGATATCCACCCAGTTCAGCCTATTGTGCTAAAGTGCTAATCAAGAGGAGGCCATATAACTCCAATGAGGTCTCTCGGAGTATAGACTAGTCTCTACTGCTTAACAGTTAAAGAATCCCATTCTGTGTTTATGTAGTCACATTTCTTTCATCCAGACGTAGAGAGCATGAACCCTGTGTTCTGAGATCACAGCCCTGGGTATAAATTGATCTGAAAAGAGATCTTTATTGAACACTTTAATAATATTAGATACATATTTATTATGTCACCCTGAAGCCCGTTTTTTCTCTAAACTAAATAACCCTAATATTGCTAATCTTTCTCGGAGTACTGTTAGTGTCAGAATCTGTATTAGGTGGTATGAATTTATCTTTTTATGTTCTACTCTCTTTATGCATTGGATTCCATCCAAATTATATGATATACTGCTGTCGACATGCTGTGGAGCTGAGAGAAATAAACGTCACGCAGATGAGTGGTGTATAGCGCATTTGTTTTAATAGAAGCAAGGTACAATTTTTGATATAATTTGATATCAACTTGATTTATTCTATCATTGGCTAATTGAAGAGCCTCATATGCATCTACGCACAATGTGTGCTAGGCATATGCTTGATAGGGAACATCCTTAATCTTCTTATCTTATATCGTCCGAAGGAGAGGAATTTCTGTGTGTTTCTCGATATGCTTAGTTGCTGAAGCAAGGCCATGTCTTCCGTTCCAAGTAATTAAGGACTGTGTGGATACATATTCTGATACTTTGATTGATAAGGAGGTAATAGCACGCCAAGTAAAGCAGGTGAAAAAGCAGTATAAATGCGTTTAAACTATAGGATTGTAATGATTAAATACAGATTTACATGTTTGACCTTAAATTATCAACTTGGTATAGTCCACTCCTTTTATTATTTTTTGTTGCCGCCTTTGTACTCCTTTTCAGCTCTAAAATGTATTTCCTGGCACTCGTGCCCAAAACTGTTACACAATATTCCTATGTGTGGTATGACCATTTGAGCTTTGTATAATGCGGAGAGGATGATGTTCTCATATGTGCATTAGGCGCCACTCTTGAGTTTTACATCCCATAATGCCTGTTTGCCTTGGGAGTGCTGTCTGACACTGGCTGCTACAATTAAGTTTAGTGTCCACTCCAGGATTCCCTAGTTCTTCTCCATGTCACTTTTACCCAGTTTTTTCATTTAAATTAGTCATGTAATGGATTTTTTTTCCCCCTGTGCAAAACCCCTTGCATTTATCGTTTTAAACCTCACTGCCATTTCTCTGCCCAGGCCTCCAACTTATCAATTTCCCTTTGTAATAACAATTATCCTCATTTTTGTTTTACTTTAAGGTTTGTATCCTGCAAAGATCAAAATTTTACGTGCAATCCCTGTTAAGATCATTAATGAAAATATTAAAAGAGGATAGGCCCAATACTGACCCTTGTGGCCCCTAGAAAAGGGGGTCCAGTCTGAGTATAACCCTTAATTACCCCCTTTGTTTTCATCTCTGAGCCATTCTTACCCACTTTCCCCATTTTCCCCCATCAAAACATTTCATTTATTTACCAACCTTTATGTGGACGATCAAATGCTTTGAAAAATCTAGATTATGACATCCGTCCCACCCCATCCAGTCTAGCACTGACTTCCCCATAGAAGCTGAGAGTCTGAAAGGGGCCCTCCTTTAAAAACCCGCTGGAACGGCTTATACAATTTTTTTTTTCAGTGAGATACTCCCGGGTAGCATCTCTGAGAAAAACCTTCAAACATTTTTTCCCCAAAAAGGTTAAACTACCAGCCTATAGTTTTCCGGATCATTTTTTCAACCCCTTTTTGAATATTGGCACCCCATTTGCTATGCACCAATCCCCTTTGGGGCTACCCCCCTTTTTAACGTCCATAAAATTAAAAAAAGGGGGCCTATCATCAAATTATTAACTCCCTTAGGACACGGGGGGTTACCATAGACCTGGAGATTTTCTATTTTAATCTTTTTAAACAGGCTGCACTTCTTCCCGGGGGTTTAAACAAGAAAAAATTTAAGTTGGAGTTTACCTCTCCCTTTGCTCATCAACAGAAGGGATCCCCTCCTCGTAAAAACGTGGGGAAAAAAGTGTTTAATATTTTCTTTTTGGGAACAATCAGTTGCCCCTATACAACACACATTAGATTATTAACTGATTCCCCCTCAAATTGGGAGTTTGATGATGTATTATGGGAGCTGTAACTGATTGTGCGGGCTTCCAGATTAATATTTCATTTAAGAAATCCAATTTTAAACTCCCTATTGGGAAAACAAAATTAGTTTTTCCCAATCCCCATTCTGATATTATGGCTTGATAGTTTTGTCACTGGGCAGTATATCATTTCTATTATACAGCTGTGTTCTTGATAGTCCACTGTGCTTGTTGAGTTTTTTATATGTATTTTCCCCCGTGTGGGTTTATTTGTTTATGTATGTTCACTGTCTGTCCCAACATTTTTGTATAAAACCACTGTTTTTCGTCGAGTAGTTTATGTATAGTCCACTGTGTTCGTTGACTATTTTATGTATTATCCACTGTGCTCGTCCAGTAGTTTATGTATTATCCACTGTGCTTGTTGAGTATTTTATGTATAATCCACTGTGCTTGTCCAGTAGTTTATGTATAGTCCACTGTGCTTGTTGAGTATTTTATGTAAAACATGTGCTTCCAGTGTTTATTTATCCCTGTGTGGGTTTAGTATTTTATGTTAATCCACTGTTTCTGCCCTAGTTTATGTTTTTCCACTTCTGTTTAGTTTTTTTGTATATCCACTGGGTTTTTGCTTTTTTTGTATATCCCCCTGTGCCTTAGTATTTATTTTGTCCAGTGTGGGGAGTATTTTTGTATAGTCCCTTTTGTTGATATTTTTTTTTTATCCCGTGCTTGGGTTTTTTTTTTATGTTAATTGGCCCCGTTTGGAGTAGTTTATGTATAGTCCACTATGCTCTTCCAATAATTTATGTGTAGTCCACTGTGTTCGTTGACTATTTTATGTATTTTTCAATGGCTCGTCCAGTTTTTATTTTATCCCGGTCATTGATATTTTATTGTAGTCAAAGGTTATTTGGGCATTTTTTTGTATGTCCCCGGGTTTTTTGGATTTTTTGTATAGTCCACTTGCTTTCCATATTTAGTTAGTCCACTGTTGGTTTATATTTTATGTATTATCCCAATGTCTTGTCCAGTAGTTTATGTATAATCCACTGTGCTCGTCCAGTAGTTTATGTATAGTCCACTATGCTCGTCCAATAGTTTATGTATAGTCCACTGTGTTCGTTGACTATTTTATGTATTATCCCCTGGTGTCCGGTCAAGTGTTTATTTTAAAAAAAGTCCACCCGGCTGGATGAGATTTTGTATAGTCCACCCGGTGGGAGTATTTATGTATAGTCCCCCGTATTGGTTGAGTAGTTTATGTATAGTCCACTATGCTCGTCCAATAATTTATGTGTAGTCCACTGTGTTCGTTGACTATTTTATGTATTATCTAATATGCTCGTCCAGTAGTTTATGTATAGTCCACTGTGCTCATTGAGTATTTTATGTATAGTCCAATGTGCTTATTGAGCATTTTATGTATAGTCCAATGTGCTTATTGAGCATTTTATGTATAGTCCACTGTGCTGTCCAGTAGTTTATGTATAGTCTACTGTGTTCCTTTAGTTTTTTATGTATAGTCCTCTGTGTTCTTTGACTATTTTATGTATAGTGCCCCGAGCTGGTATAGTAGTTTGTGTATAGTCTACGATGCTGGTGGATAGTTTTTTTGTATAGTCCCTGTGCTGGGAGTGTTTTGTATAGTCCCCATCTGATTTAGTAGTTTTTTGTATGTCCACCATATGGTTGAGTATTTATTTTTAGCCCCCAAGCTTTTTGAGTAGTTTATGTATAGTCCACCATACTGGTTGAGTAGTTTATGTATAGTCCACCATGCTGGTTGAGTAGTTTATGTATAGTCCACCATGCTGGTTGAGTAGTTTATGTATAGTCCACCATGCTGGTTGAGTAGTTTATGTATTGTCCACCATACTGGTTGTTTTTGGGGTTAATAAGTTTGGATTTTTGTAATCCACCATGTTTGGGTTTTTTTGTTGTTTATTTTTATGTATAGTCACCAAACTGGGTTGGGGTTTTTTTTTAAAATTTTGGGTTTTTTTTTGTCCAATGGGGGTTGAGTGTTTATTATAGTCCACCCGCTCGTTGTTTTTTGTTTATTTTTATGTTTAGTTCCACCATGCTGGGTTTAGTATTTACGTTATAGTCCACCATTCTGGTGGTATTTACGTATAGTCCCCTGTGGTTAGTAGTTTATGTATAGTCCACCATGCTAGTTGAGTAGTTTATGTATAAAAAAATTTTATATTTCATTTTTATATGGTCCAACCCCATTTAGATGGTATTTTTGTTGTGGTGGTCATATCACTGATTTCCTTCACCTACATAGAGGCACTATCTGTATCAAAGGGGATGTCACATTGTTTGGGAATGTTTTGTCTTTGTGCTTCCTGCATTACCCGGAAAGATCAAAAAGGTTGTGTGGGAGGAACTGTTTGTAACATCAGAGTCTTGTGTATACAACAAGACATAGAGAGGTTTACACGTAATATGTACAGTGGTCCCTCAAGTTACAACATCCTCTGGATATAATATTTCCAGCATACAATGGTCTTTCCTGGGACGTTGTATCTTGACAACAAACTCTCTATACAATGTCACAGACACAGCTGATCTGCAGCTCATGTGATTGATGGATGATCCAGTGATCATGAACATTTTACTTGTAAAACATCTGTATTAGTGCAGTGCATGCAGCGACTGGCGGTCTAGTAGCCTCCATACAGTACAGTGAGGTACCACATGTCCTAAATTACATGTACATATTGAACAGTCCTCTCATATTTCATCTAACTTACTTTTTGACTTGATGCAATCTTGTTCTGACCTCTCTACCTAAAGTCACGAATGACTTAACAACGGCAAAAGCCTCACACCACTACTCATTGCTGCTCCTCCTAGATCTGTCCTTTGCCTTAAACACAGTTCATCACTCCCTATTCTAACAAATTCTTTATTCCATTGGCATCACAGACTTGGCTCTTTCTTGGATCTCCTCGTACCTCACTGATCGACATTCGGCGTCTCTCACTCTCACACCACCTCCTCCTCATGCCCGCTCTCTGTCCCTCAGGGGTCAGTCCTGGTCCCACCACTATTCTCTACCTATACTGTTGGCCTTGATAACCTCATAGTATCACATAGCTTCCAGTACCACTTGAATGTTGTCAACATTCAAACCTACATCTCTGGCCCGGATGTTAACTCCTGCTCTCCAGGATCCTAGAATGTCTAATGTCCATATGCTCCTTCTGCTCCTCACTCTTCCTCAAGAGGAGAAAAGGCAGTTCATCATCTTTCCTCCATCCCACTCAACCTCTACATCAGATCTATTTATCAATTGCTGTACAATATCCCCAGCACCACATGTCCGCTGTTTTTGGATAAACTTTGACTCTGCTCTGTCTTTCAAACTGAACATCCAAACCACCTCCTGCTGCCTCCACCTGAAAATATTTTCCAAATTTGCTCCTTTCTTGACTCTACAAAAATAGTCCATGCCCTTGTTATCTCCTGCCTATACTACTGCAACATTCTAGCCTCCTGTGTGGTACTCTTGCTCCTCTTCAAACCATCCTCAACTTTGCTGCCCGTCAGATCCACCTCTCTCCTCGCTACTCCTCTGCCTCTCTCGTCTGCTTATTCCTTCACCGGATCCCCAATGACCAGTGAGTTCAGTTCACACTGCTAACCATTACATTTAAGGCTCTCCATAAGCTCCCATTTTTTTTCTGGTACATTGTATATTAAGTACATAATCCAAAGAAGCTCCTGTCCTCAACATAGAACGTTATTTCCAGCTCCCAGCAGCTCTTTATGATGTTATATGGAAGGACGCACTTTGTCTGGATCGAGACGAGCAACCAAACTTATAAGGGGAATGGAGCATCTTTTGTTAAAGAGGGGAGGTTAGTAAAATTGAAACTTATTTAGTCTTGAGAAAAGACGGCTTTGGGGGGACATGATTTATTTATATAAATATATAAGTGGCCCCTACAAAAAGTATGGGGAAAAATTATTTCAAGTGAAGCCCCCTCAAAAGACAAGGGGACATTCCCTTCGACTAGAGGAAAAGGATTCAATCTCCAGAGGAGAAGGGTGTTCTTCACTGTAAGAACTGTAAGGCTGTGGAATAGCTGCCTGAGGAGCTGGTCACAGCAGGAACTGTAGAGAGTTTCCCAAAAAAGGCTTAGATACAAACCTGGAACTAAAGAATATTAATGCTACGTAGCTATGTAAAAAATTTTGGATCCTGGCTGGTGGAGGCTCTGGGGTCGAGGATAGGGTCTCCCCTGGAGCAGATTGGTTTTTGCCTTGTGGGGTTTTAGGGATTAACCAGTGGTGGGACTGGGCTTAAAGTCCTTGTCTCTCTCCCTTCACCCACATTTTCCCCACCTTTGGTTGAACTTGATGGACACGTGTCTTCTTTCAACCGTACGAACTATGTAACTATGGATCAGTATCTGCTTCATTTTCTTTAACCCTTATCTTGCTTTATGTTGGTGACATTTTGGGGCTTCTGACCCAATTACCAGTTCTCCATAGAGTTTTGGTTTCTGCATACGATGGTCCAGGGGCGTTGCTAGGGTCCTAAAACATCCGGGGCTCGGGCCCTTTGTGTTTTTCTGGGTAGGGCTGGGTTCACACGACATTTTTCGCGCCTCATTGTAAACTGCAGATGTTTTTTTTACAGAGAAAAAACCTTCTGTTCCTGTCACTAATTTCTGCACATCCCACACAGATTCCCGTCCATCTCCTCAGCAGTCACTGTACAGTAAAAAACACCAATGACAAAATTTTTTTTTCCGAACTTCTCACCTTCATATGACAATACCCCTAAACATTTACCAAAACATCCAAACCTACACATGAGCAAATCTACCAGACAAGTGAAATTTTTACTAAATCCTAAAACCAAGACCAAAAAATTATACTTAAGGCCAAAAAAATCCCCGCCCCCTAGAAACCACC
>JAODAL010073861.1:0-14589 GCA_025379985.1 Phyllomedusa bahiana
AGTTTGCTTTTGGGAAAATTAGTGGGATTTAAAAATTAGCTGTTGATTTGCCGTCTTTCAATAAGAGACTGAAAAAAATCTTTTCCCTACCTTTTACTTTTTTATATTTCTGAACATGGAGCAACTGCAGGTGGTAAGCGAGCAAAGAGGGGTGTAGGACAGGGAGGTAGGGGTTTAGGGAGAAAAAGGTGCTCCTTCCAGTGTTGGCGACAACACCCCAAGCCAGTGGATTTTTGGGTTTTGCAGGCCCGTAGGCTCCCATTGCGGGGTTGGTGCCCTGTGAATAAAAGAAAACAAAACAGCATCCCCAAATTTTTTTCTTCATTTGGGTTAATGCAACCTGCATGTTTGGGGTTTCCAGGAAATGGATATTTTCAATGTCCTTTCCCAAAAAAAATGGTGGTTCAAAGTTTCCTTTTTCCGGTTTTTTTTAATCTGGGGGTTCATGGGGTTTTGGGGTCATGCTGCGGTCCAGGAAGGAAATAGTCAATGTCCCGTTCAACTTTTTTGGGGGTTTCCCCAAAGACCCCTTTTTTTCAGGCATTTTTTAACTGTGGGTCAGACGGGTTTTTAAAAGGGTCATGCTGGGGTCCGGAAAAGGGATAGCCCCAATGTTAGTTCAACAAAAATTGGTGGTTCAAAGACCCCTTTTTCAGGCTTTTTTTAATTTGGGGGTTTTATGCTTTTTGGGGGGGTCATGTTTGGGTCCAGGACAGGCAAGCCCAATGTCCGGTTCAACTAAAATGGGGTTTTCAAAGACCCCCTTTTTTTCAGGCATTTTTTTAATTTGGGGCATGCTTTTTTGGGGGTTTTGCTGGGGGTAAAAGGACGGGTATAGGCAATGCCCAGTTAAAATTAAAATGGGTTCAATAACATTGTTTCTGGCATTTTTAAATTTTGTGGGTCAGCAGGTTTAAGGGCCCATGTTGTGGAAACAAGACGGGAAAATGGGAAATTAGCCCCTGAAATTTTTTTTTCGGGTACTCTTTTTGGGTTAATTGTTTTGCCAAAGATGTAAAATTCCCCATTTTGCTATTGGGGAAATTTAAATTTCCCAGCTTCTCCCCCCCTTTTTGGGTATAAGAATGAAGCTGTTGTCCTCTCCCATAGATTTTAAAATGGTCATTGGCGATTATTATTATCGACTATCACATGATAATTAAAGACTTTGGGGACTATGACTCAAAAAACGTTTGTTGACACAATAACTATCACTATTCAGAACCTAGCCCCCGAGTATTCTTTTCCCCCTTTTTGTCATGCAGAATTTGAAAAACCCCGGCCATCGAAAAAGGGGGGAAAATTCCAAAAAAAAGAATCCCAAATGTACCATAATTTTTGGACTATAAAACACACTTTTTTTCCCTTAAATTTTGGGGGGGAAATGAGGGTGTTGGGGGGCCTTACAGCCCCAAATCCCGCCTCAAAGCGGGCGGGGGGTTGGGGGAGCCGATGTGCAAAATTTTTAAGGGGTTTTAAGGGGGTTAAACCCCACTGCCAGTTTCCCTGAAGCAATGTTTTCCTCTCCAGACTCCTCCCGGCCCGAGAGGCCTGAAACAACGGCGGAAAGGGCAGCTGATCAGTACAGCAGGGATGGAGTCAGCTCCATCCCTGCTGTTAACACTTTAGACACTGCGCTGATCGAAACCCGGGGCAGCGTTTTACTGTATGAGGACGTGCATAGTACGCCCCCGTTTCTGCCCCAACACCCCCCACTCCTTATGGGTTCCCAAAGGCAGCGGGAAAGGGTTTAAAAGAATCAAAAGGGCCCATATAAGCAGCACAGTATTTCTCCCTGTTTTTTGGGAAACAAGGCATTCACCCCCCTAGGGGGTCAATTTCCCCCTTCCGGGGGGATAAGGTTTTAAAGAAAAAAAAAAAATATATTTTAAAGGGTTTAAACACCCCAAAACTTTTGCCATTTTCAAAAAAATTGGTATTGTCCATCCGTAATTGCCCAAAGTTTTTTAAACTATACATAAATTACCCTGTAAGCTGTACTTGTACAAGTAAAAAATTTCCCAATGTCAAAATTGTGGTTTTTTGGGTAATTTTATTTTTTGAGCGATTTTTATGACAAAGTTGAAACCCAAAGGGTTTTTTATGGTGACAAAATTTTTCCAGTTCATGCGAAAATTTAAAGGTTTTAAAAATTGAGCATCATTTTTAAAAATGCCCCTTTTTTTTGGGCGCTTCCTGTAATTTTGGGGGCCACAAATAAAGTTTTAAAAAAATAGGGGCGGGGTTTTGGGGAGGGTGTGTGCGACGCCCATGACTGGGATGGGTAGGGTTGCGTTTTGGGCCGGGAAAAAAATCACTGCCCCTCCGTTTTTACATAGAAAAAGCTTTTCCCTTTTTTTCAGCCTCAGGGGGTCTCTCAGGTCTCATTGGGTTTGGACCTGCGCTTTTCCCTGGGGCCCCAAACAGCTCAGCAAAATTAGTCTATTTCTGCACAGAAAAACCCCTCTACTTTTTGCTGGGGGACCCTTTCCATTTTAGTTGGGATTAGAGATTTGAAGTTTTTATGTATTACAAAGAAAATTTTAAAGCAGAATCTCCCGCGAAAAATTCAGGGCTTTGGGGGAGCGGGGGGGGGGGGGGCCCGCGGGGAACACAGACAAGTCTACTATAAAACACGGGATAAAGTTCCCCAAAAACTTAGTGTAACTTTGTAGGGGGAATATTTTATTATTAACGTTTGCATTAAAATTTTTTTCCGGGATTTTGGGGGCCACTGAACTTATTTTGGGGGTTTAAACATCATTTTAGAAACTACAGGTCTCTTTGTTAGCGCAAAACTCCACTTTTTTTATCAGTAAAAATTTCAGATAGGTTTTAAATTATAAATTTTAAAAACCCTTTTTACACCTTGACTGTTGATATATCCCCTTGCAGTTTAAATTAAAATTTACAGCAATCTTGTAGTCAGCACAGTTGTTTTTCCCAAAAAATCCCGTGTATCGTACGAAAACATCACGTTACGTTTTTTTTTTGACTTTTGCGCACCCAGCTTGGGGTTCTTTGACCGCACCCAAAAAAAATCTTAAAACACCCAATTTCTAAATTCACCAAGGTGAATTGAAAGGTGCAAAAAATTTCCCGTTTTATTATCCCAAAAACATAACAGTTCCCGGTTTTTTTTTGACTTTTGCGAACCCAGCATTTTTCATTGTTTGCAGCTTTCTACGTAAACCCTTTTAAAAACAGCAATTTATATTCCCCGGGTAAAATTAAAAAGGGGTTGAAAAAAAATCCCGTTTTTTTTAAAACCAAAACATAACAGTTAGGGTTTTTTTTTGATTTTTGCGAAAAAAAGCATTTTTTTTTTGAGCAGCACTTCTACGAAAATTTTTAAAAACGGCAATTCTATATTCCCCAAAGGGAAAATTGAAAGGTGCAAAAAATTTAAATTTTTTTATCCCAAAAACTTAACAGTTACGTTGTTTTTTGACTTTTGCGCCCCCAGCATTGTTCATTGCGCAGAAACTACGAAATTTCCAAAAAACAGCAATGCATTTTCACCACGGGTAATTAAAAAAGGTGCAAAAAATACCGTTTTTAAATATCAAAACTAACAGTTACGTTTTTTTTTGGACTTTTGCAAAACCCGCTTTTTTCATTGACGCAGCTTTTCTACGAAATTTAAAAAAACCCAATTCAAAATTCCCCACGGGTTTGGAATTGAAAGGTGCAAAAAAATGGTTTTTATTATCCCCAAAACATAACGTTACGTTTTTTTAAATTTTTTGCGCACCCAGCATTGTTCATTGACGCGGGAAATTTTACGTAAATTTAAAACAGCAATGCTTTTTTTCCCACAGGTGAATTGAAAGGTGAAAAAAATTACCGTTTTTTAAAATATCAAAACATAAATTAGTTTTTTTTGACTTTTGCACCCCCAGAAATTGTTAATTGACGCAGCATCTACGAAAATTTCTTAAAAAAAAAAAAATTTCAAATTTTAACCAGTAAATTTAAAAGGGGTGAAAAAAAAAATCGTTTTTTTTAAAAAAAAAAACATAACAGTTACGTTTTTTTTTTGACTTTTGCGCCCCCCAGCTTTGGGTTCATTGACGCACCCTTTAAACGTACATCTTAAAACAGCAATTCAAATTTTCCCCAAAACAGGTGAATTGAAAGGTGCAAAAAAAAAAGTTTTTATATAAAAACAAAAACGGGTTAGGGGTTTTTTTTTCTTGCGCCCCCCACATTGTTAAATTGACGAAAGCATCTAGTAAATTTTTAAAAACAGAAATTCTATATTCCCCACAGGTGAATTAAAAGGTGAAAAAAAATTAACGTTTATTATATCAAAACAAAACCTTTTTTAGTTTTTTTTTGATTTTTGGCGCACTCAGCATTGTTCTTTGACCAGCATCTACGTAAATCTTAAAACGGGGAAATTTTCCTAAATTCACCACAGTGAATTGAAAGGTCAAAAAATACCTTTTTAATTAAAAAAAAAAATTTAACATTTAAACGTTTTTTTTGACTTTTGCACACCCAGCATTTTTCCCAATTGACGCACACTACGTAAATTTTTAAACACCCAATTCTATTTTCCCAAACCCCCGGGTAAATTGAAAGGTGCAAAAAATACCGTTTTTATATAAAAACAAACAGTTACGTGTTTTTTGACTTTTGCACACCCAGAATTTTTTCATTGAGCGCATTTTACGTAAATCTTAAAAAAACAATTTTAAATTCACCACAGGGGGAATTTTGGAAAGGTGAAAAGGAATCCCGTTTATTATACCAAAAATAACAGATCCCGGGGTTTTTTGGGATTTTTGCCCAGTCCAGTTTGTTGATAGCCCACCTTGCATTTAAAATTTTGAATAAAATTTTTTGGTTTTGATTAGAGGGATTTAAAGAATGGGTGTGATTTGCCATCTTTTAATAAGAGAATTTCCAAAACTTTTCCATCCCTTTCCCAAAAATTTTTTATATTTCGGGAAATGGACGAAATGCAGGTGGTAACGAGCAAAGGGGGGGGGGGGGTAGACATGGAGGTAGGGGTTTACGAAAAAGGGTCTCCTTCCAGTGCTGGCAAAACACCCCCTTTGCCAGCGGATCATCAGTTGCAGGACAGTCGGCCTGTCACCCGCGGGGGTAGGGCCCTGGGGAAACCTAAGTAACGAACATGGGCCCTTTCTGTCCTTAGGGGTTTAATGAAAACTTGATTAGCAGTCTTACCTCCTCGTCCTCGCGTCACGCCCCAAAGGGCGTCACCCAGCATAAACAGCATCCGCCAACGTGAACACCCAAAAAAAAAAAAATGTCAACTCGTGAAACCCCCCCCACTGTGGATAATCCTTTTTTCTGAAAAACCTCTTTGATACAAAATGGGGTTTGGGGGTTCAGAAGGAATTTTAAAAAGATAAGAGGATGAATTTATTTTGCTCTGACCCCCGTTAGATGCCATCAGGGGAGGTGAAGGAACCCGGTAAATTTTCGGCAAAATCCCGGGCGGTCGGAAAACGCCTTCCCAGTGCCCCTTGCTTGTAGCCCGAGTTTTTGGGGAGGGCAAAAAGCCCAGGACGACAAAGTCACCTGTGTTGATGATGATGATAAAGAGGGCCCATTGGGAATCCATCCTGGCTTTTTCCCCCAAATTTTGGGCTTGCGACCCGCTTCATCAGTGGACGGGGGGAAGGGGATGGGGTAGTTTTCAATACGGGCCCCGCCAAAAAAAGGGGAAAGAGGGCGGTCCCCCAAAGTCCGCTGATATAAACCCGCCACCAAAACGGCAGCCCCAAACCCCGTCCTCGCTTATCGCCGCCCCAAAAAGGGCCGGGCCCCCTCTCAACCCTGGGGTTTTTTTTTTTGAGAAAGCCTCTGATTCACCCAGCGATGTCATATGCCGCCTTTGCCGTAAATCCCAAAGAGAGGCAAAAACCCTTTAAGTGGTTAACCACCCCCAAACATTTTCTATCACATGCAGTGAATGAATGAGTTGAAATGGAGGGGAACACTTGGCCAAAAAAGGCCCAGACCGACGGGGGCCCTCCAACCACTATAAACACCCCTGTTCCCCCTCCTCCTCCTCCGCCACAACCAAGCTTTCCCTAGCTCCCCCCTGTCTCCAGGGGCATGATGGGAAACCCAGCCCCCCGGCTTCGCCCCCACCGTCCCCCAAAAAGTACCCCAGCACCACCAGAGCCCCCTCCTACCCCTTTCCTTCCGCCATTTTGGGGACGACTTGCACCCCGTAAAAAGCGGCCAGTCTAGCAGCCAGCCTTCTGTCTTCCAGTTTGGGAGCAGAAGAAAAAAATTTAACCCCCAAAACCCTCCCAAAGCCCAAAAACCTGAAGCGGCCCCTTGGGCCCGGCTTTTGGCCTTGGAAAAGTTTTCCTTTTTTCCCTCTGGTTTGGGCACAGATGGGGTTTCCCCCATGTCATGGCCCCCGCCTGCCCCCAATACCAGATTTCCGAGCAGGCATTTCTTTGCCAGAAAAGCCGCCCCCGCCCTTTGGGCCCGGCCCCCCGGGGGTCATTCCCAAAATTTCAAAACGCGGGTTTTCCGCATCTTTTTGGAAAATCCAAACTCACCCCCCGACACATGGGAAATAGTAAGAAATGCCCCAAAGGGCCCCTATATCTCTTTTACAGCTCACGGGGGGAGCTGGGTGGATGTCCTTGGGGGGGACCCGGGGGCCCCCTCAGGCTGGCGCACGTTTTCAAAAAATGCAAAGGGGTGGTGCGGGTTTTTTTCCCCCAAGGTCCTCTGGTGGCATCACGTGCCCAGAACACCCGGCCCGTGGTTTATATTAAACCGCCTTGGAGACCATCCACAAAACAAGGGAAGGAAACTGTGGAAGGGTCTTTCCCCAAAAGAAAACCCCAGCGCCGGCTGGGTACAAAAAACCCCGTGCCCCGGCAAGGTGGTTTTTCGATAAAAGGGGGAAATCTGGGTGGGCCCCCCTTAAGATCGGTAGGCTGGGGCACATCCCTTGCCTGGCACATGTTCCCTGAACCTTTGTCCTCCAGAAAATTTTTAAAAAAGCTAAAACCCCGGGCTGGGGGCTGCCTGCTGAAAAAGGTTCGGGTTAGTTCGCACTTCCCCCGTTCGCACCCTGCTTGTCCCCCCGGCTGCGTTGCAGCGTTTAGCTCGGGCCCCCCCGCAACCTTCATTTTTTGCCCTTTGGAAAAAACGGGAATTCCACCCTCCAAATGCCCACGATTGTGGGGAGCAGCGCAAAGCCATTACGCAAATACGAAGTGAAAAATTTGGCCCGACAAGCAGCGGTTGGGCCGGGGGAACCCTTCGGGGGTGTTGAAAAAAAAAAAAAAAAAAAAAAAAAAAAAAAAAAACCAAAAAAAAAAAAAACCGGGGGAAAAAAAAAAAAAAAAAAAAAAAAAAAAAAGGGAGGGGCAAAAAAGGTTTGGGGGGAAAAAAAAGCTCTGCACCATCCTTGCCCGTTTTGAAGAAGCCACCAAAATGGTCCCTGCGGACAATGCCCCCGGGCGCAAAGAGCAATTTTTGGTGATCTTATTCTGGAACGATCGTTGGGGCACTCCCGAAACAACAGGTCCCCCCAGCGGGCAGAAAGGGGAGACGGGGGAAAAAGATGCGGAAAAGGGGCCTTTTCTCTCCGTCAAAACCCAAGGCCCGAAGTTTTACAATTTCTTTGGTCTTCATTTGGGAAATGGTTCGGGGTCCAGAGGGTAGTGCAAAGTGGCGCATCAGCTTCAGGGGGGGGAAACATCTCAAGTCAGGGCTGTGTTGAAGGGTTCCGGAGGAGCGGAGGAGGGGGAGGAGGAGAAGGAGGGTATTCCTAGGGCACCATGTTTCTGACGGGCCCCGCCTTTGGGAAAAAGGTTGGCGCAAAAAAATTTAGAAAAAAGGAGGAAGATGAGGAAGATTTAGTTTGCTTGGCCCCTTTGAACCCCGAGGGTTGGGAAATCAGGCTCCCCTTCACATGAGGGCTTTGGGTGCCCATTTTTTCCAAAATTTATCCCCGCATTAAGGCCATCAAAATGACAACAGTTTTCTGGGTGGGCCCCCCTTTTGGATCCCCAGTACCAAAAAAAAAAAACGCACTTTCCTTCCCCCCACCCCAAAAGAGAGTAAAATGCGGAAATGGAGAAACCCTTTCCCGATTTACCAACTGGGGACATCTGGTTTTTCGTCTTTCTTCACGTTCCCCCCCAAAAGTACGGTGGAACAACATCAACATTTACAAACTAGAGTGCCAAGTAGGCGTAGCCGGCCCGCAGCAGGCCCAAGGTGGCGGAAAAACCCAATGGGTGAAAACCCCTTTGGGAATCTTTTTTTAACCCCCCTCACCAACGCAAAAGCAATGCGGGCACACATCCAAAAAACACCGAGATCAGCTTAATTCATGGTGCCGACAACTGCGTCTCAAACCCCAAACCCATGTTTTTTCAGGGGTTTTCCCGGGCCCAATTTGACTTTTGGGTATTTCCAAAAAAGGGGCGAATGGGGCCCGGGGCTGGCTCGTCACCCCTAGGGTGTTTTTCCTGCCCGCAGGGCCCGCGTCAAAGTTGAAGCGGGGCCTTTCCGACAGCTGGAGGTGTCATTAAGACAAACGCATCCGGGGTTTTTTACAAAATGTGGACGTTTGACTTTTACAAGGGTGAATCAGGCATGGATCTTGATGATGTTGTGGCCCCCAATTTCCGAAAGGGCACCGAATTTTGTTTTCCCGGGGCTACCCTTCCTTTTTTCAAAAAGAAAAGGCCTCCCTTTAAAAATTTTTTTTAAAAAGATCTTTTTTTACTGCAATTTTTAAATTTTCTTTTCCTCTTTTTATTTCTTTTCTGTGAAGGGAGACTGTTTAAAAAAACAGCAAGGTTTTTAGACAACACCGTATTCCATTTATCACTTTTTCTTAAGAAATTTTTGCATTGTCAATGGGTTTTTAGGTCATGTTGCTGTGGAAAAATTCAGCTATAAAATGGCCTTTGGAACAAAAGTGGGTTTTTTAAGTGGCATTTCTCCCTCACAATTTTTAAAAGTGGCTTAAAGTCATATTTTTAATTTTTTTTTGGGGCTTTTAGCTGTGAGATACAGCAATTTCCTTTGGGCCCCTTTGGGGAAAAGAAAAGTGGCCCTTTAAGTGGCAAATTTTTCCCCCAAATTTTTAACAGTGGCTGAGAAAATCATTTTTTATAATTTTTTGGGGGCATGTACTGTGAGATTCCCGCAAAAATCATGGTCCTTTGGAACGTAAAGTGGCCCTTTTAAGTGGCATTTCTCCCCCAAATTTTTTAAAAGTGGCTGAGGGAAATCATTTTTTTTAATTTTTTTTGGGGCATGCTGCTTTGAAATGCAGCAATACTAAGGTTTATTCTAAAAAAATGTTGTTTTTAAAAACCCTTGTTTTTTACAATTTCAAAAATGGCTCATGGTCTTTTTGAATTTTTTGGGGGGATTTTTTCTGTGAAAGCAGCTATACTACAGGTCCCATTCTAAAAAAAGTTGTTTCTAAAGACATTTGTTCTTCACAAAAGGGCCAAAGTGGCTCAAGGGGCATGCTTTGAATTTTGGGGGATTTTGCCCGTGCATCCTATAAAAAGGTTTCCCATTCTAAAAAATGTTGTTTCAACGGGAATTTTTTCCCTTTACAATTGTCCCAAAATGGGTCAAGGGGCCCTGCTTTTTAAATTTTTGGGGGCATTTTGCTGTGACATGAAGCTTTACTCAGGTCCCCATTCTAAAAAATGTTGTTTTAACAGACATTTTTTTCTTCCAAATTTTCCAAATGGCCCCAACGGTTCCCTGCTTTGAATTTTTTGGGGGGATTTTTCTGTGACATGCAGCCCATACTACAGGTCCAAAATTTTAAAAAAATGTTGTTTCAAAAAGACATTTGTTCTTTTTCAGTTGTCCCCAAAATGGCCTTTTAAGGGGCCCTGCTTTTAATTTTTGGGGGGATTTTGTGTGGGCATGCAGCTATACTACAGGTCCAAATTTTAAAAAAATTTTTTTCTAACAGAAATTTTTTTCTTCACAAATTTTCAAGATGGCTCAAGGGTGATGGGGCTGTAAAAAACAAAGGGAAAAGGTAGGACATGTTTTTTTTGGGCCATATTGCAAAATGACTTGTTTTTTTCAAGATCTTTAACATAGCTATCAATCCCTGTATTGAGACAACCCATTTAATACAATTAAAAAAAGAAAAAACAAAGACATGGGGGATTCCAATTTCCCATTTTTAAAAAAGTGTTTTTTAGAAATTTAAAATACTAAAAAAATTGTATGTACAAAAAGCTGGTAAAAAAATTCCCCTGAATTGTTCAAGGGGAGGTACAGGAAAAATTACCAAAATGTAGGTTATTCAAAAGGACATGGGGTATGGACACGGACAGAGAACAAAGTCAGAGACAATTTTTCCCCCGCACGTTTTAGTAAAAAGAGGGGAAAAAAAATGCCAAACAAAAAGGGGACCTGGGGTGTAACAGGAGCGTTAACCACCAGTATTTCCCAAATGAAGGGTCAATTGGGGCCCCCTCTTACGGGGGGCAAGCGCTACCCGGTCTTTACTGTGTACTGGGGGAAAGGGTGGGGTTTCCACTTCCGCTTCCCCCACTCTGCTTCGCAAGACAGTTTTTTTTTGCTGCTCATCAGGGGATTTTAACCTGCGGGGTTTTTAAAAGATGACGGACGCCAGCCCGGGCTCTCACCCCCACCCCAAATGTAACTCTGGCCCCGGGGCCCTGCTGTGGCACAGGACATTTTTTAGTCAATGGGCCAGTTTTAACTAAAAATGGTGGTTGATAGACCCCCTTTTTCCCCGGGACTTTTTAATCTGGGGGTCAAAAGGTTTTAAAAGGTCAACTGTTTGGCCCCGGGCAGGGACCGTAATGTCCCGTTTAACTAAAATGGTGGTTTAAAGAATTTCCCCTTTTTTTGGGACTTTTTTAAACTTGGGTCGAAGGTTTAATGGGCATTCTGCGGTACAGGACGATATTAAATTTTTCGTTCCATTCAAATTAAAAAGGTGGTTGAAAGATCCTTTTTTTGGGCACTTTTTTAAAACTTGGGGGCATGAAAGGTTTTGGGGGTCAAAGCTTTCGTTCCTGGACAGGGTATTTTTAATGTCCATTCAAGTAAAAATGATGGTTCAAATCATACTGCCTTCTGGCACTTTTTTTTAAATTTTTGGTGATTTCCCGGGGTTTTAAAGGGGCATGCGTGGTACAAGACAGGGATTTGTGAATGGTTTTGTGACTTTTTTTTTGTGACTTTTATAACCCAAGTGTGTTGCCCCAAGATGTAGCAAGTTTTCCCTTTGACTGTTTTGGAAAGTTAAAATTCAGCTTCCCGCTTCTCAACCTTTTTTTGGGTGTAATAATGAAGGTGTTGTTGGTCTCCCCTAGACTTTAATGGTTTAAACGCTCATAATCGATTTCCCCATATCGAAAAACGTTATCGATAGCGGCCCCTAAGGGCTATCGCCGATCTCGATAGCCAACGCAATCGGGTCAAAACTAAATCCCTTTTATATCCCCAAAAAATTGGGGAAAAAAAAGTGATCAATAAGTCACATCTTGGGCCCGTGAAAAAACCCTTTTTTTTCTTCGCCCCGGGACTTTTTGCTTCAATTTTTTATTTCCTACTTTCATCCTCTAAAACGAAGGTGAGTCATGTAGCAAGGTGTGTCTTATAGTCTATAATACGGTATATTTATTTTAGAGTTATTTTGGGTTTGACTATATCTAAATTGCAACAAATCAGTTAACTAAACAATGAAGAGATAATATTCAATAATAAACAAAATGTGGGAATGGACATAGATCTATATCACCTGAAGCAACGTTTTTGATATATGCCTTCACAGCCGCCAATAGGGCAGTACAAGGAGTACTGCCATACAGGGCCTGGGCCGAATTGTAAAACAAGGGGTCCCACTGGCAGCAGGCCCCTTTGTTTCAAAAATATCTGATAAAATTAACAGGCCCCAGGCCCGGTAGCGGTGAGGTGCCGCTACGGCCCCCTGGTGGTGAAGACCTGCTGTGGTCTGGTAGTAGTGATCTGGGCAACGGCACGATTAAGTGACTTCATCAGATCGCTGCCTCTCCTTGGCCACACAGCCTAGTCACTCTGCAGTCCAGGAGCGGCTAGAGGAGCGTCCCCGTGCTGGTGATGACATCACACCGCCAGTATAGGGCAGAAGAGGAAGACACTCGGCCAGGGAGAGGTAAGTATTATTATTATTATTATTATTATTATTAATAATTTCATTGGCGGTTTATATACCTGCCTAACTGAGGGGACCTATATACCTGCTGAACTGAGGGGACCTATATGCCTACCTAATTGAGGGGCCCTATATACCTGCTTAACTGAGGGGACCTATATATGCCTACCTGAGAGGACCTATACATGCCTGCCTAACTGAGGGGTCCTATACATGCTTACCTGAGGAGACCTATACATGCCTACCTACCTGAGGGGTCCTAAACATGCCTACCTAACTGATGGGACCTATACGTGCCTGCCTAACTGAGGGGACCTGTATACCTTACTAACTGAAGGGACCTATGCATTTCTACCTAACTGATGGGAACTATACATGCCTGTCTAACTAAGGGGTTCTATACATGCCTATACATAGTAACTGAGGGGACCTATAGAGCTTACGATCTGAGGTGGCCTATACACCTATCTAACTGAGGGGACCTATAGAGCTTAATATCTGAGGGGGCCTATACACCTATCTAATTGAGGGGACCTATAGAGCTTAATATCTGAGGTGGCCTATATAACTACATAACTGAGGGGACCTATAGAGCTTAAAGGGGTTTTGCCACCATGTAATAGTGACGTAGGAACCTCCAAAATGGGTATTTAATCACTTTTCTAAATATATGTGATTAAAAAAAGTGAAAACTCTGAGAGCTACAGCATTTCTCAATCCCCCTTGGTTACCACAAAGCTTCCCCTAGTCGCGACCCAGGAGCTGAAAGGCCGCGCTTGCGTGAATCACTTCTTATCTGATGACAGGTAGAATGAATGGTCTTTTAAGGCACCGGGTAGCAATATGTTTTCTTTTGTATACAGAATAACTAGCTGTAGTGTTATTAGATCCCTGCTTTATCTGATGAAGAAGCTTTCAAGCTGCTGTGTAGAATAGGTGTTCTCATTTGTATACAGAATTCACAAGTTATAGTTTGATTATTTGAGTGAACGTGTCACAGGATCCCCTTATGCAGGGCTCTGTGCTCTGGCTGTGTGTGTCTGTGTGCCTCTCTGTCAGCTCCGTGATTTGTTTACATTACATTAGCATCTTAGCAGATAAGGCTCCTCCTGACAGTGCCGTCTGAGGCTCTGTGTCTTGCTGTATTGAATCCACTGCTGTACTGTTTATTAGTTCACTTAAGTTTTGAGACGCTCCCTTGGATTCCTCACTCCCCCCTCCCTCTCTCCACTGCAGCTTCATGACTCAGCGTGATTTGTTTACCTCTTGCTCTCATGCTGAACGGAGGTCAGTACTTGGTCTGTTGGCAAATCCCCTTTAATATCTGTGGGGACCTATACACCTACTTAACTGAGGGGACATATAAATCTTTCAATCTGAGGAGGGGAGCTATATACCTATAAGCAAGGAGCTGCTGGAAAAGTATGGATTCTAAGATGTGTGTGAGGTAAATTCTGCAGAGACGAGTTGTGGCCAGGAGAAGTTATCATGGCGGTATGGGCCAAAAGTAAAAAAACAAGTGGAAGACAGTCACCTCTTCTTGCGCTGGTACCTGGTCCAGGCACAGTTGGGTGGCACTGGAGATCTGTTGGTATCCCTGGAAGTGATGTTAACTATGCTAGCGGTAAGATATCTTGGAGGTCGTCCCAGCCATCCATCTCCCAGGTGAGGGGAACACACCATTCACTTGTTACACTGTAGTCATATGAAGGGGGCACATAATTTGCTGCTTTAAGCCTTTAATTTCCTGTCTGGTTTGCATCCTGCAGAACTTTCTGTCCAACTTTTTACATTTACAGAAAGTTTTGTAGGATGTATGGTTTACTCTACTAAAGGGCTACCTACCGAACCTAGCTATCTGCCTATGGCAATTGTGGACAGAGGCCAGATTTAATAGGTGATCGCTTGAATGACACTATACTGCAGTACGTGAGTACCATAGCATATTGTACTCGAGATCATTTGTACAAATACCCAGGTGAGACAGGAAAAAAAAAGATTTAAAACTAAATTATTTTTCAATGTTAAAAAAATCAGAATTGTGTCTTTGTTAGTCAGCTCACTTTTGCTATAAAATTGGAATAAATGGTGGAAATAAAAACCCTAACCCCATAACAACTTATCCCTGACACAGCTTAGCTGAAGAAAAAAGTTATTGGTCTAAGAAAAAATTGGTAAAACACATTAAATGGTTATAAATCTGGTATCGACAGAATTCTACTGTCCCACAAAATAAAGATAATGGGCGACATGTCAAAAAAGAGGCACTTCCACGCCAGTTTTAAGGTGCATCAAAAATCTGTTGTGTGGTCTACCATGTGTAGAATATTTAATGTGCCTAATTTAGGCGTATACCAAAAAAAGGCGCATAGCATATCATTCTAGCGTATTTGATGCGCCCCACTTTTGACGCCCAAAAATTT
>JAODAL010073862.1:0-14589 GCA_025379985.1 Phyllomedusa bahiana
GACCTAAAACCCAAAAATTTTTTCCCTGGGGTTTTTCATTGGCCTTTTCCCAAAGTTAAACACCCAAATTTGGCCCAAATTCCCAAAATTTTTAAAATTCCCTGATGCCGGGGGGTTTTTTTCATTGTCCCCCCCTTTCCTTTAAAAGTGGTTTTTTGGGATTTCCCTTTTTAAAAAAAAAATTGACGCAGCCCCCAAAACCCCTTTTTAAAACGTGGGGTTGGGAAAGGGCCGGGTTTTAAAAACCCCAGCGCTTTTGGAAAAATATTTTTATGATGAAAAAGTATTTTCCAAAAAAACCTTTTTCAAAAAACGCCCTTTTTGGAAAACACACCCCTTATTTTTTTCAGCAAATCCCCCCAAAGGCCCGGGGCAAAATCCCCAGGGTTTTTTCCCCGAACATGGGCCCCAGACAACTTTCCTTTCCCCATCCCGGGTCAGAGAGGGGTGTGGGGGTGGGAAGCAAATACACACATACGAAAACAGGAGAAAAAAGCAAACAATCCCAAAATTTGGAGCAGGAAAAAACCCCCAATCATGCTTTTGGGAACCCCCTTCCCCCTTTCCCAACAAAAAATTTCCCCCCTGCCCGGGGGTTTAACAACACAATTGTGGGCCCCATTAAATTTTAACTGTTTCCCTTTGGAAACCCGGGCCCGAAGTGAGGAACCCCAGGGCCCGAAAACCCCCTTATCCCAAAAAAGCCAAAGGGGCCCTTTGCAAAATAACCCCCCCCATGGGCCCGGGTGCCCAAATGCCTTTTTTTTAAAAAAAACGTTTTTCCCCACTTGAAGTAATTTGGTTTGGGGCTTTCAAGTGGGAAGCACGCTGCCCCGAAAATTAATTTTTTATTAAAAGGAAAAGTCCCCCCAATAGAAAAAAAAAATTTAATTTTTTAAATGGGGCCCCAAAAAAAAAACAAGTTTTTTACCCCCAAAGTGGGCCCCCCCCTTGCCCCCCCTTCCCCCCCCTTTCAAAAAAAAAAAAAAGGGGGGTAAACAGGAAAAAAAAAAAGCAATTGTGCCTTGAGTTTAGTTTTTGGGGTTGGAAATTAGCAAAGGGGGAATTATCAGACTAAGAGCGACAGTTTCACCATAATGCACTGCCAAAAATGCAAGATCAAAATACCCAATGCAAAAAAAAATACAAAGGACCCAAAGAATACCCCCTATATCACTACCACTAGCAACAATACCAATAAGTTTTTCGAGGAAATCAAAATATCAAGACCATAATATCATAACAACATTTACAAGGATAAATAAACCGCCCTTATCTGCCACATTTTCTCACCAAAAAAAACAAAAAAAAAAACCATTGTACTGTTACTGAAATAAAAACCCTTACACTAAGACCACTATTACCACCATACAGTGACCAAATTTGTGGAAGAAGCAGTGGACACAGGGGTCGCAGACATAAGCGTTACAGGGCAGTTTATTTAGTGATCCCGGTGACTTTTTTTTTCCTTTTTTTTTTCTTCATCCGTCCAGCCGTCTGACAACTTCTCCGGCCCCAACCGTTCCTGCAGAAAAATTTAAAACACAAAAATTTAGACCCAAAAGAGAAAGTTCCCCCCAACCCCATTTGTCCCCCCAAACCTTGTGACGCCCCCCCCAAATTGATAGACGATAGGGAAGAATTCTTTTTGGGTAGGTTAGACCTTAAAAATTAAAAAAGTGGCAGACTCTTTTCCATTAAGTAGGTAAAGTCCCCCTTCCCCTATAGGGCCCCTCATAGGTAGGGAAGAAGAAGGGGCCACTTTTGGGAGGCAGTTAGAGCCACTAGATGGCAGGTAATTGATCCCGTAAATAATAACAGGGAAAAGGGGGACCGGGGTTTCAATACAGGTAATTGGGCCCCAAGTATACAAATAGGCGGGAATTGGCCCAGTATTAGATAGGCAGGTAAATTTGCCCCCAGTATACAGATAAATAGGGAATATGGGGGCCCCCGTTAGCTAGGAGGCAATATGGCCCCCCGTACTTTAGGCAGGTGATATGGCAACAATTTAGAAAAGGATGGTAAAATTTTGGCCTCCATTAAATAGCTAGGAAGGTAATATGGCCCCCAGTATATAGATAGGTAGGTAGTATGCCCCCCAGTGCATACATAGGTAGGTCATATGGCCCCCAGCTCATAGGAATAATATGGGCCCCCAGCATATGCTAGACAGGTAAAATGGCTTTCCCAAATTTAGCTAAAAGGGAATATGGCCCCAGTACATAGATAGGAAGGTAATATGGCCCCCAGTTTAAAAAGATGGTGGTAAATAGCCCCAGTAAATACTAGGGGTAATATGGCCCCCAGTAATAAATAGTAGGTAATATCCCCCCCGTACATAATAGGTTTGGTCATTGGCCCCCGTATCTAGCTAGGAAGGTAATATTTTCCCTTCAAACATATAGTTGGCAGGTTTTATGGGCCCCCGTATTTTAAAAAAAAGGAAGGATATGGCCCCCGTATATAGCAGTTGGTTTAAAAGGCCCCCCGGTTTAAAAAGCTTTTTAAAGGAATATGGCCCCCCTTAAATAAATAGGAAGGTAAAAGGGCCCCCCCGTATATAGAAATGTAGGGAATAGACCCCCATATTAAAATTGGTAGGTAACATGGTCCCCCCGTAGTATCTAGGGGAAGGGAATATGGCCCCCAATATATAAAAAAGGTTGTAATTGCCCCCAGTTTTACAAGGTAGGTCTTTTTTACCCCCCAGTTCCCAGCAGGAATGTAAAAAAGGGGCCCCCCGCATTAATTAGGCAGGTAAAATGGCCCTCAAAAAATAAAAACGAATTTAAAAATGGCCCCATATTAGATTTGGAGGTAATATGGGCCCCCAGTTTTAAAATAGGTAGGTAATAAAAGGCCCCCCGTATTAGTTTTTGGGTAAATGGCCCCCCGTAGATATCAGGGGAAGGTAATATGGCCCCCAATATATAAATAGGTATGTAATATGCCCCCCAGTACATAATAGGTGTCAATTTTCCCCCCAGTATATAAAAGGAAGGTAATGGCCCCAGTATTTATTAGTTTGGTAGGTAATTGGCCCCCAGTTATTTAGGAGGTAAAAATGGCCCCAGTATATAGTTTGGTAGGTAATATGGCCCCCAGATATGTTGGTAAGTAATGGGGCCCCGTAGTACTAGGAAGGTAATTTGGCCCCAATTAAAAAAAGGTATGTAATTGCCCCCCCCGTACATAATAGGTAGGTCATAATTTTTTCCCCAGTAAACTAGCTAGGAATGTAATAGGCCCCCCCGCATATAGCTAGGCGGGAATTGGCCCTAAAAATATAAAAAGAATGTATTATGGCCCCCCGTAATGATAGGAAGGGAATATGGCCCCCGTATTAATAGGTAGGTAATATGGCCCCCAGATAATAGGCAGGTAAAAATGGCCCCGTTATAGCTAGGAGGGGTATGGCCAACATATATAGATAGAAGGTAAAATGCCCCCGTAATAGATAAAAAAGGTAATTGGCCATATATACTATAGGAAGGTATTGGTTTCGTATATTAGGCCGGTGAAGGGGCCCAAAAGTTTTTGATAGAGGGAAATGGCCCCATATAAGAAAGTAGGGATATGCCCCCCCAACTACTGGGAGGTCATATGGCCCCCAGTACTTGCTTGGAAAGGAATAGGCCCACAGTAATAGCTAGGAGGTAATATGGGTCCAAGTATATAGCTAGCAGTTGAAAAGGGGCAGTATATAGATAGGAAGGAAATGGCCCCCTAATGTAAGTAGGTAAATAGGCCCCCATATTTCATATAGGAGGTAATATGGCTCCCAGTATAAGTAGGAAGGTAATATGGCCCCCCATAAATTAAGATAAAAGTAATAATATGGGCCCCCCGACATAATAGGAAGGTAAAATGGCCCCGTTAAAATTTAGCCCCCTTAAGGAGGGAAAATGGCCCCCCCTATTAAATAAGGTAAAATGCCCAGTAATAAAAGGGGATTGGCCCCCAGTATTGTAGGAAAGGTAAATTGCCCCATATAGTAGGAGGTAATATGGCCCCCCTAATAAAAGGAAGGTAAATTTTGGGCCCCTATAAATAGGTTTAAGCCGGAAATAGGTTTCCCCAGTATTAAATGGGAAGGGAAAAATTGGCCCCCGTTAAAAGATTGGGGTAATATGGCCCCAGTAAATTTTGTTGGGAGGTAAAAATGGCCCCAAAAGAATCTAGGAGGTAATATGGCCCCCATATTAAATGGTAGTAATATGCCCCCCTTACATACTGGTGGTCATATTTTCCCCCCGTATCTAGCGGGGAAGTTATGGCCCCGCATAAGCTAGGCAGGTAAAATGGCCCCAAAATAATTTAAAAAGAAGTTAAAAGGCCCAGTATTTAGATAGGTAGGGTTGGCCCCCTTTTAGTTGGAGGTAAAATTTTGGCCCCCCAGTTTTGATAGGAGGTAAAATGGCCCCAGTAATGTAGGAGGTAATTGGCCCCCGTTATAGTTTGGAGGTTAAAAGGCCCCAGTTTATGGGAAGGGAATATGGCCCCAGTATATAAAAATTAGGAAAAATGGGCCCCCGTAATACAAAAAGGGGTAAATGGCCCATTTGCTGGGGGTAATGCCAAAGATTAGTAAGAGGTAAATGGCCCCCCGTTTTAAAAAGAGGAAAAAATTGGGCCCCCAGTAAATAATAGGGAGGTTTATGGCCCCGTACTATTGGAAGGTAATATCCCAGTATATAAAGGAGGTAAGGCTCCAAGTTATGTTTGGGTTGTTTTGGTTCATATTTAGATGGAAAGGTAAATGGCCCCCATTAGATAAGAGGTAATATGGCCCCCAATATATAATAGGGAAGGTAATTTGGGCCCAGTAATAAAGGAAGGTAATTATCCCCCCTATTAATAAATGGTTAAAAAGCCCCCCAGTAATACTAGGAGGTATATGGCCCCTATTCGGGGAAAGGTAATAGGCCCCCCAGTATTAGTAGGGGTAAAATGGCCCCCAGAATAAAAAGGAAAGTAATATGGCCCCCCAGTAATAGTAGGTAGGTAATATGGCCCCCATATATAGTAGGTGGTAATAGGCCCCAGTTTTGCTAGGAAAGGGAAAATTGCCCATATTAGTAGAAGGTAAAATTTGGCTCCAAGTATATAGCTAGACAGGTAATATGGCCCCCTGTACATAGATAGGAAGGTAATATGGCCTCCAGTATATAGATAGGTAGGTAACATAGCCCCCAGTATATAGCTAGGAAGGTAATATGGCCCCCAGTATATAAATATGTAGGTAATATGCCCCCAGTACATACATAGGTTGGTCATATGGCCCCCAGTATCTAGCTAGGAAGGTAATATTGCCCCTCAGCATATAGCTAGGCAGGTAATATGGCCCCAGTATATAAAAAGGAAGGTAATATGGCCCACGGTATATAGATAGGTACGTAATATGGCTCCCGGTATATAGCTAGGTAGGTAATATGGCCCCCAGAATATAAATAGAAAGGTAATATGGCCCCCAGTATATAGATAGGAAGGTAATATGGCCCCCAGTATATAGATAGGTAGGTAACATAGCCCCCAGTATATAGCTAGGAAGGTAATATGGCCCCCAGTATATAAATATGTAGGTAATATGCCCCCAGTACATACATAGGTTGGTCATATGGCCCCCAGTATCTAGCTAGGAAGGTAATATTGCCCCTCAGCATATAGCTAGGCAGGTAATATGGCCCCAGTATATAAAAAGGAAGGTAATATGGCCCCCAGTATATAGATAGGTAGGTAATATGGCCCCCGGTATATAGCTAGGTAGGTAATATGGCCCCCAGTATATAAATAGGAAGGTAATATGGCCCCCAGTATATAGATAGGTAGGTAATATGGCCCCCAGTATATAGATTGGTAGGTAACATGGTCCCCAGTAGATATCTAGGAAGGTAATATGGCCCCCAATATATAAATAGGTATGTAATATGCCCCCCAGTACATACATAGGTAGGTCATATTTTACCCCCCAGTATCTAGCTAGGAATGTAATATGGCCCCCAGCATATAGCTAGGCAGGTAATATGGCCCTCAATATATAAAAACGAATGTAATATGGCCCCTAGTATATAGATAGGTAGGTAATATGGCCCCCAGTATATAGATAGGAAGGTAATATGGCCCCCAGTATATAGATAGGTAGGTAATATGGCCCACAGTATATAGCTAGGCAGGTAATATGGCCTCCAGTATATAGCTAGGCAGGTGATATGGCCAACAGTATATAGATAGGAAGGTAATATGTCCCCCAGTATATAGATAAATAGGTAATATGGCCCCCAGTATATACATATAGGAAGGTAATATGGTCTACAGTATATAGCTAGGCCGGTGATATGGCCAACAGTATATAGATAGGAAGGTAATATGGCCCCCAGTATATAGATAAGTAGGTAATATGCCCCTCCAGTACATACATAGGTAGGTCATATGGCCCCCAGTATCTAGCTTGGAAGGTAATATGGCCCACAGTATATAGCTAGGCAGGTAATATGGCTCCAAGTATATAGCTAGGCAGTTGATATGGCCAGCAGTATATAGATAGGAAGGTAATATGGCCCCCAGTATATAGATAAGTAGGTAATATGGCCCCCAGTATATACATATGGAGGTAATATTCTCAGTATTTAGATAGGTGGTAATTGTCCCCCCGTATATTAGATATTAGGTTAAATTGCCCCTCCATAAAATTTCATAGGTAGGTCATATGGCCCCCAGTATCTAGCTTGGAAGGTAATATGGCCCACAGTATATAGCTAGGCAGGTAATTTTTGGGCCCAGTATAATAAAAAGGAAGTAAATGGCCCCCAGTATTAGATAGGTAGGTAAATGGCTCCCGTATTAGAAAAGTAGGTAATATGGCCCGCAAGTATCTAGCTAGGAATGTAATATGGCCCCTTAATTAAACTAGCCCGGTAATATGGCACCAAGATATAGGCACCAAAGGTAAATTCCCCTCGTATATAGCTAGAAGTAAAATGGCCCCAGTAAAGTAGCAGAAATATCCCCCAGTATTTTGAAGGAAAAGGTAAAAATGGCCCCAGTAATATATGCTACGGTTAAAAGTCCCCGTATATAATAGAGGTAACTTGGCCCCCAGTATATAGCTGGAGGGAATATGCCCCAGAAATTTTGCTAGGCCCTTTTGGGCCCTTTATCTACCAGTAAAATAAAAAGGAAGGTAATATGGGCCCCCGTTATAAAGGGGCGGGAATATGGCCCCCAGTATAAAATTTTAGGCCTTATTTTAGGGGGTAAAATTTGGCCCCCCTATATAAAAAGGAGGGAATAGGCCCCAAATATAGTGGAGGTAATATGGCCCGAAATAGGGAATTGGAGGGGGTTTTTGGGCCCCGTTGAATCTGAAGGTTTGACGCAATATAATTTTTAAAGGGGGAGGGAATTGGCAGTAAAAATTAGGAAGGTTCAAAAAATTTTTTTTAAACCCATTTTTTAAAAAGAATGTTTCCCCCAGCAATAAATAATGGAAAATTTTTGCCCATTTATAAAAAGAATTTTGGCAATTTAAGATGGGGTTAAATTCGGTTTTCTAAAAAAAAAAATTGGAGTTTATTTATTTTTAATTGGGGGGTTTCTTGCGGTAATTAGCCCCAGTTTTTGTGCTTTTGGGAAGTTTTTTTGGACTTTTTTAAGATTTTTTAAATAATTTTCCCTTATGTATTTTTGTAAATGCCATAATTCATAAAGGAGGGGTTTTTGGTCCCCCACCCTTAAAAAGAGTCCGTAAAATGGCCAAGGTTAAAAAAAGGAAGGTTTATAATCCCCCCCGAATGTAATTTTGGGTTTATGCCCATCTCTATAGCTTTCAAAACTTTTAAAAGGATATGCCCCAGATAAGTTTTGGGGGATTAAGAATACAAAATAAAAAAAGTTTTAAAAATATATTTAAAAATGAATAAAAAAACCCCCATTTAAATAAAAATAAAAAAGTTACACATAATTGATATCACTGTGTTTGTAAAAGTCCAATCTATTAAAATATTATGTATCTTGCATGATGAAAACCATAGAAAAAATACCCAGCGCCAGAATTGTGGCTTTTTTGGGGGGATATTTTGCCTCCCGAAAAAATCTAGGATACAAAGTGATAAAAAAAAATTGCATATATCCCAAAACTACACTTCATTCCGCAAAAAATGAGCCCTCACTTAGGTGCATAGGTAGAAAAACAAAAAAATTGGTCTCAGCAGATTTACTCTGCACTACATATTTAAAATATATAGAAACATTTTAAAAGTAATAAAACATAACAAAAAACACTAAGAATTTTATATTGCCGGAATTGTATCAACCTGCAAATTAAAGATAACAATTTATTCATACCACATAGTGAACGTTAGAATAACGAACAGAGCCTCCTTTAAAAAATAGTGGTGCAATTACATTTTTTTCATATGACACCTTAGAATTTTTTTGGGGTCTCCCAGCTCATTATATGATACAATTATATAGTAACCTGAAAAAGGACATCTCGTAAAAAAAAACACCCCCAAAATAGTAGTGTAGATAGAGAAATAAAAAAGTTTCAGGTCTTGGAGATAAAAATGAGCACAACATGAGCAAAAATCCCTACGAGAATAAAATGGCAGCTGCAATAATTTTTGGTGACATTATTTGTTTGTTTTTTCCACCTCCAAGAGCCATAATGGTATGTTTACCAGGCAATACGCCGGGTGTTTTAGAAGTACACGCTGGCCAGCACATACTTCTAAAACGCTCCGTACCGGCTCCCATAGACTTTCACTTTCCCCAAAATTGTGGCTTTTTTTGCCTCCCGAAAAAATTAAGGATAAAAAGGGATCAAAAAAGTACCAAGTATCCCAAAATGGTACTGATAAAAAACTACACTTCAGTCTGCAAAAAATAAGCCCTCGCTCAAGATAGATAGATAGATAGAAAAAAAATGATTGGTCCCAGAATATTGCCTCTACAGTACAAATTTTAAAAATATAGAAACATTTTAAAAGTAATAAAAACCTAACAAAAACCACTAAACATTTTATATTGCCGGAATTGTATCAACCTACAAATTAAATTGCTAAAGATAGCAATTTATTCATACCACATAGTGAACTTTAAGGTCCGAATAGACTGAAATGTCGCAACTTGTCATCTGATAATGTATTTGTTGCCCCTAACTTGCCTCTTTCATTCTTCCAGTTGATCTACTTCTGATTCTGACTATGCTCTACTTCCTTTATCTATTTTGTCGCCTTCCTGATTGCTTTCTCAGTAACAACCATATCTTTGTCCTTGACTGCAAAATCTTAAGTTTAACACTACCGCTGCTAATGACTATTCTGGAGACTACAAACCCTGGCAATCTTCCTGCTTATTCCTTTGATGATTCACATCACCCAAAGAAAAATTATCAGCCAATACAATATGACCTATAGCATGGCTGCATTCAGTGTCGGACTGGGATGCCTGAGAACCACCATCATAGTTGATTCTTTGGGTCCACCAGTGGAGTTTATTCTTGGAGCCTACCAGTTGATTTGATTCTTGGGTCCCACCAGTGGAGTTGATTCTTGGAGCCCACCAGTGGAGTTGATTCTTGGATCCCACCAGTGGAGTTGATTCTTAGTGCCCATTCTACTGTACATGACTTCACATGACCGTTGCACTCTACATTTTCCTTTATGTTCTTTTCCTCTGCCTTTCTAATCAAAAAACAACCCCAATAAATAGGGGCCCGCCATGTCCAGTGGCCCATCAGGGGTTTCCCCTGCAAGCCAGTCCAAGCCAGTCCAAGGCTGCATTAATGATTTCTGTGAAAGTAGGTATGTGATGCTATTTATTACAGTACATTTTCTTCTTAAAGTAATCCTGCACCTTGATGAAAGGGGCAAAGCTATGATCTTAACATACATTTACCGAAATCAGTGTGAAGATTTATTTCGCTGTACATGTGTTACATTAAGTAAGTTACATTGCTTTATTTACCTTCCACTGGTCCTGTGTTAGAAAATGCACAAAAACCTTGATTTGCATTAAGAATTACACTATTTTTTTTATAAGGATAAAGAAAACACATTTTCAACTCCTTTTTTTATTCTGTACAAGTCTAATCCTATGCGTAAATAAAGAACCAAAAATGTATACAAATTTACAGAGAAACAAAGAAGTCCAAAACTGTATTGTTAAACCAGCATATGGAGAACAATAAAATATTTGTGCCATGCTACCTAAGAAAGAAATTAACAAAAAAGATCACAATTGATAACAAAAGTTGATGTGTCATATCAGGTGAAACAGAAAGTGAACAATAAGTATGCAAAACTAAATATCATGACCCCTGACAAAGCTTTCCTAGATAAAAATACGTGTCAAGAGCTCTTTTCCAGCATATACGGTGGATTGTAAAAGTATTTAAAACCCTTTGAACTGTTCTTCTTATTTAAACATTAATGTCACAAACTTAAATGTATTGTATTGATATTTATGTGATAGCACAACACAAAGTAGCAAGTATTTGTGACATATAAAGAAAATGATATGTGCTTTTCCACAGTTTTGGAAATGAAGACACTAAGAGGTGTGGGGTGCATATGTATTCACCCCCCTGAGTCAGTACTCTATAGGACCTTCTTTATCTGCAATGACAGCTGCAGACTGTTGGAGGATCTTTGTCCATTGTTCTTTACATAATAGCGCGAGCTCAGTCAGATTGTTTGGAGAACATTTGTAAACAGCAATTTTCAAGTCCTGCCACAGATTTGTAAAGTAATTTAGGTCTAGACTGTGACTGGGTCATTGTAACCCATAAATATGCTTTGATGTAAACCCTTCCATTGTAGCTTTGGCTGTATGTTTAGGGTTGTTGTCCTGCTGGAACCTACACTCCAGTCTCAAGTCTTTTACAGCATCTAACAGGTTTTTCTCCAAGATTGTCCTATATTTAGCTCCAGTCATCTTCCCATCAACTCTGACAAACTTTCCAATCACTTCTGAAGCAAAGCATCCCCACAGTATGCTGCCACCAGCATGCTTCACGGTGGGGATGATGTGTTCAGGGTGATGATCATTGTTGGCTTTCCTCCACACATAGCGTTTGACATTTAAGTCTCTTTTGACCAGAGCACCTTCTTCCACATGCTTTCTGTGTCTCCTACATTGCTTTTTGCAAACTGCAAATGGGACTTCTTATGGATTTCTTTCATAAAGGCTTTTCTTCTTGCCACTCTTCCATAATGGCCAGATTTGTGGAGTACATGACTAATATTTGTCCTGTGAACAGATTCTTCCACCTACGCTGTGGATCTCTGCAGCTCCTCCAGAGTAACTCTCGGCCTCTTGGCTTCTCTAATTAGTGCTCTCCTTGTCTGGGCTGTCAGTTTAGGTGACTGGCCATGTCTTGGTAGGTTATCAGTTGTGCCATATTCCTTCTATTTACAGATGATGGGTTGAATAGCACTTCATGAGATGTTCATAGATTAAACTATTAGACTATTTTGTTGTAAAACTGAACCCTGCAATTCACTTTATCACAACTTTATCCCTGAGCTGGTTTTTATTAAGCTGTTTGTTCACTAATGTCTCTAACAAACCTTTGATGCCTTGACTAAACAGCTAAAGTTATATTGAGATTAAATTAAATAGAGATGTACTCTATTCACTAATTAGGTCACTTCTAAGGGCAATTGGTCTCACTGGATTTTATTTAGCGGTACCAGTGTACAAGGGAATGTATACATATGCATGCCACTGCAGTTTTTGATTTGAAAAAAATTGGAAAACCACACATTAGTTTCTTTACAATTCACAAATACGTGCTACGTTGTGATACTCTATCACATAAAATATCAAAATACATTTAAGTTTGTGGCTGTAATGTTTAAAAATTAGGGACAGTTCAAGAAGTATGAACACTTTTGAAACCCACTGTTGGTCCTTCATTTTCATTTTGCACCAGAACATTATATTATGTTTTTCATATGAAATCTTGGTTGTTGTTTTTTTCTATTTCCAGATCTAAGTTTGACATTTTTTACACTATTTATATTCCTGTTTTGAGATCATTTTATTTTTGTACAGTCTTGTAACTGATTGTTCACTTTGTGTCACACATGCTTTAGATATGGCATATTACTTATTGTAAATAACTGTAATACTATTTGTTTATTTCCTATCTTACAAGCTTCCTGGCAGTCCGCGCGTCGGTCCACGGGCACACTCGTGTTCCCTCTCTTCGCAGCTAACACTCGACAACTGTAGTGAGGAAGGGCACTGGCACCATCCGGCACTGTTTAACCCCTTAGATGCTGTGGCGAAGATGGCCGCGATGTCTAAATCAATGAGAAACGGTGCCGCGCACCATTCCTCACTTCGTTCAGGGTGTCCGCGGTGAAATTGAGGGGCCCAAACATGGCAGCTGGAAAGCTTGTGAAGGCTTCCATCGCTGCCATGTTTTCAATTTTGCTACTTGCGGCCCCAGGCAGGAAGTAGTAAAACCTCCATCTTTGTACACCGTAAGGCTGCGTCCCCACGGCAGTGGACAAATACCGGTCGGTTTACCCGACTGGTATGTGTCCGGTTTTGCGGCCGTCCCCATTGAGGTTCGCATATTCCGTCCGGAAGCCGGACGGAAGAATGAACAAGCGCAATGATTTTTGGGCGGCCCGCGGGCCTAAAAACTGCCCGACGGAAAACCTGGTCAGTGGGGACTGCTGCACGGGTTTTCCATAGAGCACAAATGTGCTCTTTTTCGGCCGGTTTTTCAGGCGGTCTGAAAAACCGCAAACCCCGAAAAACCGGCCGAAAAACCCTTGCCTGGGGACATGCCCAAATCCCATAGTAAAAATGATCCCCCCTTTCACCCTATTACCCCTGCCGCATATAAAGGGAAAGAATGCATTCTCTAGAGAATTATAAATTTCCATAAATTTCGGACTATTACGAGGCATTTCAGCGCAATTTTCCCGAAATATGTCCATAAAGACGCCGTGTGAACATACCTTAATACTGCCAACAAATGCAACTGTGTCAGAGTCCAAAAGATTAATTGGGCTCCATGAATCTATTGATCTTACACTTTAATAACAAGATTTTTGCAAGTAAGATTATATTTCATGTGTCTCTTGACTAAACCGGGGTTTGCATAGGGAAAAAAAGGAAATTTTAAAAAAACTTTTCTTTTGGTTTTTTGGGCAGGCACAGAAAAAATTTGCATCCGAGTGCTGGCAAATAAAACAACACATGGCAGCATTTACCAATATCTAGGTTACAGACTGTTTAAAGGTTTAGCTAATAGGACCTAAACAAAGTTTACATTTCAAGGCACTACTCTGAATTTGTATGGGATATTTAGCTATTTTTGAATTATTGTTGTCCATTATTCCATGATTTAATTTGTTTCCTAAATGTAGGTTATTAATGGCAGTTTGGAATATATGACTCATATCACAAATGTCTGGTATTTCTGAACACTGAAGCAAGAAGATTTTTGGGACCCCGGGTTGTAAAAGGGGGCAAATCACTTTAGCTGCCTCTTTGCATCACAGATACATACAATTTATCATACCTAATCCTGACCGCACCATCTCAGTATGATATATGTGCCACTTAAAGCCACTTTTAGGAGTTAGCAAACTGAATAAAAGGATTCTGAAGGAATGGACAAGCGTGGAGAGGAAAAAAATTGCACTAAACTGTCAATTTTAAATATTTAGCAGAATGCCAATTTCAAAAAGGGACTCTGAAAACTTTATGAAAGAAAAACTGTCCATGTTGTCCATAGCAACCAATTACAACACAGCTTTGTATTTGTAAAAGTGCAAAAAAAAAAAAAAACTGCCCTATGATTGGTTGCTACCCCCCCCTCCAAAGCATTTTCATGCTAGACAGTTTTCATGAATGTTATGTTCAATTTCTCTGCCCAACAACAGAGAGAAATATACAGCTGTTTTGGTACCTGTACTAATCTCCATGTGCTGTAAAACAGTGAACAGGACAGCCCAAGCATTTCTACATAGGCCAACTCTTATAAAAACTGGAACAAGTTAGTGAACTTATCCAGCGAATCAAAAATAGTTTCAAAGTGGTTTTCTTTTGCTCTATAAAATGTAGAGCCCCCAGGGTCCCTTTTCTTCTTTTTTAAACTCACACTTACAACCTCCCTGTTTACTACCTCATGTTGAAAGTCTTGGGACAATAAGGGTGTGGCTTCAAGATTGCCCTGAGAAAGATACACCTCAACAAAGTTATTTCTTGTGTTTTAAGACACAGACATTAAGTAAAAGTCAAAGTGATGAGAACTACAGGAATCACACATAAAATTCAATGAAGGTACATTATATATGAGTATCTCTGGAGAGACTTTTAAAAGCTGTCCACAAAAGTTCACCCCCCCCAACCCGAAGGGAAATGGGAAATCTGAAGGAAAAAATGGCAGAGGGTCCCCAAATCCAGGTGGAAAAAATTGTTGCATCATTCCCAGAAGACCATGGCTGGCTAGCTCAAAAAAAGGGGCTTCTACTCAATATGAGCAAAGGCTTGAAAACTTAAAGGGAACCTGTCACATAGGTTTTGCCCCCCTTGCTGAGGGCAGCACAAGATTTTCAATCG
>JAODAL010073863.1:0-14589 GCA_025379985.1 Phyllomedusa bahiana
AAAAAAGGGGGACTCACACTTTCCGCTGTTTATAGAGAGACCTCGTGACTTCTGATTCGGGTTTTTAAGTGCGCTAAATTGCCCAACCTGACTTCATCTAAGAGAGTCACGAGCTCCGAGTTTTAAGCAAACGCGTCCTAAAACGCGAATGGCGGTAAATACCACGCACCGCTATGTAGGATCGTCGTATTGCCAAAAAAGCGGGAGGAACCTACTCTACCACTTTTAACTTAATGGACCATTCTTTGGCACAAAGGTTAAATATTACACCTTTTTCTACATTGGAACCTGATAACAATACATATAGAGTGTAGTAATAGTAATGTATTAAGAAAGAAAGGGAGTTAAAGTACCGTAATCGGGACAAATCTAGATGTAAGAGCTAAAATCTAGGATCCATTAAATCCAAGGGGAACTTAGATTTTAGGGTGAAGGTCCAAAAACATTCTCTTTGTAAGAAAAAGTTTTTTTCCCTGTCTTCCCTCTGTTGGTTTTTGATTACAACAATCAATGCCAACCCCATTTCAGACATGAGGAATCGCCACCATGCTGTAAATGGATGTGCCGAGACACAGTTTGTGTCACGTTTGTGTCGAACATCCCCAATGTGTTCACCAATTCTTCTTCGCAATTGTCTCGTTTGTTTTACAACATAGAGTGTTCCACAAAGTGCAAGATGATTCAGGCTACACCACATGCATGATATGCAGGATAGATCGCATCTGCTCAATCGAAAGTGACAACATATGATAAGTCGGATCTGAGAGTCCGCATCGTTGCAACTTTGACAAGCCAGCTAACTCAAGTCAGGGGCGTTCTAAATCGCCATTGGGCACATCCTGGATGATGGACCCAGATCTATGTGATGTTATCAACAATCGCCCAGCCATATCTTATCGACGTAGGGCGCAATTACAAGATTTCTTGGTGGCAAGTCACTTAAATCACTTCAAGGGAGTCGTTGGCTCAGGAGACCAAATGTTGCTTCACTTGCGGCAATTTGCTCTGTTTTGCAACTACATAAAAAATGTGTTACTTTCTGGAATCTGCCCGGAACAAAAACTTTTCAAGTGAGTCACTTCATCACTGTCCGTTCCACATCTGTGGTGTACCTGATCCATTTGACTTGTGGAACACTCTATGTTGGCTAAAACAACGAGACAATTGCGAAGAAGATTTGCGTTGTACACATTGGGGATGTGTCGACCACAAACGTGACACAATATGGTCACTTCACATCCATTTACTGCTTAGGTGGCGATTCCTCATGTTGAAACTGGCATGGCATTGATTGTGTGATACAAAACAAAATGACGGGATAGAAGGGACAAAAGCTTTCTCTTACAAAGAGAATGTTTTTGGACTTTCACCCAAAAACTAAGTTCCCCTTGGGATTGAATGAGACCCTAGATTTTTTTTAGCTCTTACATCTTGAATTGTCCCGATTACGGTACTTTAACTCCCTTTCTTTCTACATACATTACTATTACTAACACTCTATATGTATTGTTATCAGGTGCCAAGTGGAGAAAAAGGGCCGTAAATATTTATCCTTTGTGCCAAAGAATTGCACGCCTCCATTAGTAAAAGTGGGTAGGAGTAGGATTCCTCCTGCTTTTCGTTGAGCAATACAAGCGGATCATACATAGTGGCTCGGTGAGTATTCACGCGCTTGCGCAGTTACTAAGTCGCCCGTTCTGCTCTAGAATCGGAGCTCGTTACTCTTTAGATGACGTCAGGGTTTGGGCGTATGAGCGCATTATAAACCCGACTCAGTAGGTCCGAGAGTCCTTTATGAAACAGCGCGACGCTGTGAGTCCCGCATTCGGCTCTTGGGACGCCATGGAAAGACCTAGGTGGTAAGTATCCACCATGTTAAGGGTTTGATTTGGACTATGGCTTTAGTAGCATAACCCTGGTCTCTATGTATCTATTCATTATTTTTTTGGTTTAGAACAGACCACCTTCATCCCTATCTTTCAGCCCTGTATCGCTATGTAGGTCTATAGTTTGCTGTAATGAAACTATTTAATCGGCTATATATTTCTGGAAATATACGCAGACAATGTTTATTTATTCTGTATTATAGGGGGGGTTTGTCTTTCTCTTTTGACCACTTTGTTTGATGAACCCTAATAATGTGGACAGCATTGTCACATATTATTGTGTCTCCTAATACGGTTTTTATTGATTTAGTGTTTTTCCACTGTATTTTGCATCATCTACTGCCTTGCTGCCACCTATTTTCTATACTTTGACTCTATATTTTGGTTTTCTTTCTAAATTGAGTTCCCCCAATGTGTCCCTGAGGAGTTCCGGTTTAATACTACTGGGGCGGTCGAAACATGTTCTGGGACTATAGGGTTTTTCTAGGACTTTTTAGATAAGGTTCCAGACGGAAACGCTTATTTGGGGCGATATTCCTGACTTTGGAATAGGCTAGGGACTAGTTTCTTTGTAGGGCCTTATAGGGTTCTTTTGTGGTGGTTTTTGATACTAGCCCCAGTTTATTCTTACTAGACCATTTTTTCTTTTTTGAGTGTTTCTTATAGAGAGATATATTACGTGTATCTGCTATAAAATTTAAAATTTTTAATGATTATTATTAAATTTTAATTTTTAGGACTTTTCCTTTCTTTGTATTTAGTTATTGTCTTCCTAGTCAAGGGGTATCCTTTTTGTGGATTTGTGTCTAGGACTAGACTTCTAGTAGTTGTTGCGTATTATAGTAGTTTATATTCTTGGACATATGGGACAGTATATGAGTAGTTATATTCTTGTACATAAGGGTCAGTATTATAGTAGTTATATTCTTGTATATAGGGGCAGTATTATAGTAGTTATATTCTTGTACATAGGATGCAGTATTATAGTAGTTATATTCCTGTATATAGGGAGAATATTATAGTAGTTATAATGTTGTATATAGAGTAAAATTACTGCAAATAGAATACAGACAACACGAAGCGCAACCTCATAGGGTAACCTTTATAAATATAAAGGATAAAAGCAGTTAAAAGCAGAACTGTTCACCTGAATAAGTTGTGCAGAAGATGGCACAACTCATATGATAGCGTATGTGTAGTACAATCCCTGAAGATTAAGGCCGAGCTGCCTTCTGCCTGGATTCGGAGATCCTCCCCAGATAGTTTTCGGTGGAGTCCGGTCAAGATAGCAGAGTATGTTAATTCCACGTTTAAACAACGGGTAATTACCATCGTGACAGAATTATAAGCGCTCAGGCTAAAATATTAAAATACGTGAAATAAGGACACTTGGTACCTGACCCAATAAATGAGTGCCTTTTTTATTTCACTAAAGGTAAAAACAACGACGAGTTTCGCAGCGTTCACTTGCTCTGCTTTCTCAAGTTGCAATGTATAGAATAAAATGGTTTGTCTTTTATAAATAAAGTTAATCGTCACGATACACCGAATGTAAAAAATATAACATCATTATATTGTTTTCAAAATACACCAATTAAAACATAGATATAATAGCCAATATGAATACTATAATGATCATAGATTAAATGTTAGAAACTTAAAACCAACTACATTGAAAGACTAAAAAATTATGTGGTAAAATGAATCTATAAAATGATTACTAGAAGGAGCTGTTCTGCTGAATGTTAAAATGTAGGTCAAGTAAATAGAAAGGTAACTTTAGGTCAAACTTCTAAGGCTTATTACACTAAAAAGCCAGTAGGGTGCGCTGTTTCCTAAGATATCTTTGAAACAGCAAGGAGAGACTAAACATTAACAGTATCTTTCGCTCTAAATTTATCTATCACTCTAAAAGTTGGCAATCTCTTAAGAATTTTGTATGTAATTATTTATATAAATATATTATTAGAAAAAATGGGGGGGAGCTATCATTTACATCAATAAATCGACACTCTCATTTAAACCGTGTGGCTGTATAGCATTCAGTTTGAAGATCCAGTAAGTCTCTTTTTCAGACAGTTTATTTCCATCAAATATATAATCCAGAATCAGTCCTATTGGTTGAACTGAAAGAATAGGCTCTAGCCCACTGTGTGCCCCAGCAAAATGCCTCAGCAGACTGTGAGTGAGTACTGGGTGTCTGACATTAACGTGTGGTCATTGATTCTTTTGGAGAGTTTCATTACCGTCCTTCCCATATATTGTATACCGCAAAAACATGTAAGCAAGTAAATAACATAAGAACTAGCACATGTGACCTGTCCCTTAACTCTGAACTTTTCTTTTGTTGTAAAAGATGTAAAATACTTTTTCTCTACCATGATGTTACAACACTTACAAGTTTTTGAACCACATTTTGTGGAACCCCAAATAGATTTATCTTTTCAAAAGACCAACCATTTTTCTTGGTACCTGCTCCCTCTCATACCTTAAGATGTGTCAGGAACTTCCTCCCATCCTCTACGCTTCCACCTCACCCCGCGCTCTCGGGAGGATGATACACACTCGGTCACCGCTAGGCTCGTTGGCCGTAGCGGAGTCTAAGGGGCCCCTTGCTCTCTTCCACCGGCAGCCCGCACGCAAGGCTCAGGACGGGCTTCTCGCTGACTCGGCCGGAATCACACACCAGGTCGCTACCCCCGACGCAGGGACCCAGCGGTGGAAGGGCTCTCCCGAAGCAGGTGTCCGGCTCTAGGCACGAAACACCACGAGGAGCGTCATTCTATTTTATCTATACGCGCGTCTCTCGCTAATATCCCCCCACGCAGGACACTGGAGCGTAGACCTTACCCGCCGCTCGCTCAGCCGGCACCATAGACACGAGCCACTCACACGTCGCTTGAGCGTAGAGGGGCGGAGGATAGGTGACGGATTGGTGGAGGGAGCAGAAAACGTAGAATGCGGAAGGAACTGTCAGAGAAACGGCAGCAGGACGCAGACAAACGTTGCTAACGTAGGGACACCAACAATTGGGCGCCGACGGCAGGAAGGGGGCATACTATAAAGCCCAAGCTCAAAGGCCATAGGTTGGAAAGGGGAGCACCAATTTAGGTGCTATCCCTTTTTAAAACTAGAATGCTGCTCCACGCGGCCCTAGTGACGGCCGGGAACAGTACAGGGCAGAAGCAGAGGTCTGCCACATGGCGCTGAAGGAGAAGCTGATGCTGCCAGGTAGGTAGTGGCCGCAGCACAGTCGCATGCGGGGCTGGGCTGCGCCTGGGGCCAGGGACGCGCGCCGGTCTGCAGCACGGGAGGTGGCAGGAGCTGGGAGGCTTGTGAGTGACCGCGTGCCCCGGGCGGCGCGACTGCAGCGCGCCGTTACAGTACCCCTCCCTTAGGGCCCCTCTTTCCAGAATCCGGAGTCTGTGAAAAGTTGGATGAGGAGTGGGGAGCGTTGATGTTTTCTTGAGGCTCCCAGACCTATCCTCGGGCCGTAGCCTTCCAATTCCACGAGGTAGTAGTCTTGCCTCTTAGAAACGCTTCTTGTCCTGGATCTCTTTAACTTCGTAGATGTCTTCGGTATTAGGAGGTGCGGCCTTCAGGACACCCACTTGCCGAGAATACGATTGAGAATCACCGGTTTCAGGAGAGAAACATGAAATGAATTGGGGGATTGCGGAGGAGGGAGGGCAAGTGGAGATTTGTAGGACCCGGGTCGATCTGTCGTAGAAACGCTGAAAGGCAAGATAGCGTGTAGTTGCAAACTTTAAACTAGGCACTCGGAGGCGGATGTGTTTGGAGGAGAGCCAATCTTTAAATCTCCAGGTGGTAAGTAGGAGGCGCTCTGCGTTTCTGTCCAGCTTGCGCTTTAAACCCGGGTGGCCGCATGGACACAATTTTGCGGGTGAGGTCGCAAATTTGAGAAAAGTCCGAGTACTAGGTTGTTGGCAGCCAGGGAACTTTAGAAGGAGCAGACAATGGCAGAGGGAAGACGAGGAATGTTGACCAACACCACATAGAAGGGAGTCTCCCCTGAGCCTCTCATAGTATGGTTGTTGTAGGCGGAAACTCCGACCAGGGGATGCAGAGAGACCCCATCGTCTTGCCGGGCTGAGATAAATTGGTGCAGGTAGTTCACCCTGGACCTGGTGATCCGCTTCCACTTGGCCATTAGAATGGTGGGTGATATGCAGATGAGGAAATTCCCAATTTAATTCCCAGCAGTGAGCACAGGGGCACGCCAGAAGCCGAGAGGTGTATTGTACTCCTTTATCAGAGATGATGTTTAGAAGGCATACCATGCAAACGGAGATGGGCTGTATGAACAATGAAGCCAGTTGTGGAGCGAAGGACAAGACTGGCAGGGGTGTGAAAAGCGCCATCTTGGAGAATCGGTCCACACGACACAGACAACCGAACACCCTTGTGAGGGTGGGAGATCAGTCCACAAAGTCCATAGCGATTGGCTCCATGCGTGTTTCGGCACTGCTATGGGCAACAGATAAACAGAGGTCGTGAAGACGAGGGTAGCATCTTACTCCGGGCACCAATTTGGGCAGCAGCCACGAATCCTTGACGTCCTGTGCCTGATGGGAGGGGCCACAGTAGTGACGTCTGCGATTGAGGTGGGAGAGACTTTCCGGATAGCCAAGCATGACCGGCACTTTGGAAGTGTGGACCCCAGGACAGAATGCGTATCTCAGGGTGGACGCACAAAGGTCTTTCCAGGTGGGGATTTCCCGCAACTTAGGGTGCAGCATGAAGCAGTGCCGTTTCGGGGGGGGATCATGTACTGTGGTTCAGCTTCAGGAGTCGGGGCATCTGTTGCACGTGACAGAGCCATCGGCCTTGAGATTTTGCGCGCTGGCTGGAAATGGGAGGGATGAAGTTGAAACGAGAAAAGAATAAGGACCTCGGGCCTGACGAGGATTCAAGAGTTGTGCTGTCTTGTAGGTAAAGCAGGTCTTATGACCGTATAGATGGGTACACAGGATGGCAGAGCGCCCTCAGAAAGATTGCCGCCCATTCACCCAAGGCCAATTCGATCGCCAGTAGTTTCTGTCCCCAATGTAGTAGTTTTTCTCCGCTGGCTAGAAGGTTCTTTGAGAAGAAGCCACAGGTGACGCAATTTGCCTTGGCATTCTTTTTGTTGGAATGCACAGCTCAGCTCCGTGAGGACGCATCAACTTCCAGAAAGAGGGGGCTCTCAGGGGTCGCCGGGCGGTGAAGCACAGAGGCGGACGGCAAAGGATGCCTTTTAAACCCGGGGCAAAGGCTTCTTCAGCCTCTGAGGTCCAATAGAACGGAGGGTTCTGCCCTTTCTTTGGTAGAGAGCGGACATAGAGAGCTCATGAGCGTGGAGAGATGCGCGAATTAATTTGGCGGTAGTAGTTGGGAGAAACCGATGAACCGCTGGATCTGGAATGCTAGCTCGAAAGCCGACAGGGCGTGGCAGTTCATATACTGCCGAAGACCTTTTCTGGATCCATTAGAGACTTGGCAGAGATTATGTACCCAGGAAAGGTAAACTGTTCGTTCAAAAAGACACTTTCTCCTACTTGGCGTAGAGATGGTTGCCGTCTAAGGCGGATTGAGAGTACAGACGAACATTGAGCCCGATGGGATTTTAAATTCGGGAGGTTGTTCAGTTTGTCGTCCAAGTAGACAAGTATGCAGTGGGTAGAGAAGGTCTCGGAAGATGGTCGTTTAAAATTCTTGAAATACAGCGGTGGGCTTTGCAAAGGGCAAAGGGCAAACACAGATATTCATAATGGCCATCGAGGGTGGTTAAAGGCGGTCATTCATTCGTCCCCCTCGCGTATACGGATCAGATTGTAAGCACCCCGGAGGTCGAGCTTGGAGAAGGACCTTGGCTCCCTGGGATCCTATCGAAGAGCTCCGAATCAACGGCAATGGGTAGCGATTTTTGATAGTGAACTTATTGAGGCCTCGATAGTCTAGCCACCGGTCGACAAGGCGATCGTCCTTCTTCTCGACAAAAAAGAAAGAAAGCCGCCCGCTGCGGGAGATGAAGACTTGCGGATATAAAGCCCCCTTTCAGTATGTTCTTTTGATATACGCCGACATGGCCTCAGTTTCCCAGCCGGACAAGGTACCACTCTACCCCGGGGGGACGTAGATCCTGGCTGCTAGCTCTATAGGACAATCGTAGGGCCAGTGAGGAGGAAGAATTCCGCCTGTTTCTTGCAGAACACGTCCGCAAAAACTCCCGGTATGTGAGAAGAAGACCTGATTGGAGCTGGAACGGTAGGAAGAAGAAGGGTTAGAGGCACCCACCAAATGTGGAGGAGAGGACGTGGTGCCGAAATGCAACTGGAGTGGACCAGGTGCCCAACGAGTGGACTTCGCCCGTTTTCCCAGTCTAATGATGGGGGCTGTGGTCCGCAGCCAAGGAAGCCCAAGAGGAGAGTACTAGCGGAGCATGGGCAAGACAGGAAAGAGATCTTTTCCTGATGTTATTACTCCTATACGTACTTAAGGGGCTGCGGTGCGATGCCGGATGGTGCTTGCAGGAGAGGACTTTCTCCATTCACGGAAGAAAACGGAAAGAGCCTTGTCCAATGGGAATCACTGGAGCCGGTACCTATCCACAAGAGCAGGTGGATGAAGTTGCCCGCCGACCCAGAGTCCAACAAAGTGGCAAACCGAAGGCATGATCCGGAGGGAAGCGTTAGAGTGACCATTCATGGTCTCAATGGTGGAGGAAGAGAGGAAAGTTCCGTGCCAGGTTTACCCTCTCCCCACGGAAGCCTAGCTCGTCGTTTCCCGGATGCAGGGTGGCACTCCCTTCGCCAGATGATTTGAGGTACCGCAGCCAGTCGAGGCAGAGTCCTTGGTGTTGCGGCCGTAGAGTCTTTTCCTCCTCCTGGACAGGTGGGCCCTTTCAACTTGCATGGGCTCCTCCCGATTGGATGCAGGGACAGGCTGCAGGGGACGATGGAAAGACAGGTGCAAGGCGAGGACTTCCTACGGGGGGCGATAATTCTCCCGTTGTGAAGCCGAACCTTCTGTTGACGTTCTGAGAAAACGGATGTCGATGCGGGTGGTCAAGGTGATGTGGGGTCGTCCAGGCTGGTGGGCAGGTCACGCACCCGCTAGTTATCCTTAATACGACTGGCCAACCCCTCCCAGAAGGTTGCGACCAGGTCCTCGTTGTCCAGGACAAACTCTGAGGATAGAGTACGGAATTGTACTGCATACTGTCCCCACTGAGGAGTCACCTTGTCGGAGTATGAAGAAGGAAAGAGGCAGCAGAGGAGGTTTGTCCCGAATCATTCAAATTACCTTGCGGAAGGAAGGGAGAGGAAATCTCTAGATTGGGCTGTCAGCGGATCTTCCACGTTCCCACAGAAGTGTCACCACAGGCAGTGCTTCACCGGAGAGGAGAGAATAAATAAACGGCCACTTTAGCCCGATCAGTGGGAAATTGGTGTTGCCAGACCTCTAAGTGGATTGTGCACTGGTTTTTTAGGATATCCACGGCAGCCTTGGGATTCCCGTAAGTAGCGGGATGGCAGGGAACAGAGGCAGGCTGCAGGGAGGAAACTGTTAGATGCTGCGGGTTACCGAAGCGAGAACCGGAATGGAGACAGGTGCCGAGAATGCCGGGGCCGCTAGGTGGTTCTGGGAGTCGAGCCCGCAAGGTTCTGGAGCATGGCGAAGAGTGTTCTTGGACGGACGCCCTGGCGCGTAATTTCAGCCACGAGGCTCTCTGGTGTCAGGTTGGGGGTTGATCGGAGGGATCCATGGACCAATTGTTACGTCAGGGACCGCTCAGCGAGCGGGAGGTGGATCCACTGGTCCACCGCTTAGGAGTGGCGTAGCCTTAAGCGGTGAAACGGAGTCTAAGGGGCCCCTTGTTTTTCACCGGAGCACGCCGCAAGGCAGGAGGGGTAAGGGCTTTGCTGCAGGGATTCCCAGGTCGCTACCCCCGACGCAGGACCCAGCGGTTGAGGGTCCGAAGCAGGTGACGAGCACAGGAACACCCGGAGCATGGTTACTTGAATAGGCAGGACACTGGAGCGTAGAACCCGAGTAGGCCGAAAGGCTAGGCTAGGAGCTGACGAGGGCAGGAGCAGAAAACGTTAGAATGCAGAACTGTCAGAGGAAACGCAAGCAGACGCAAGGACAAACGTTGCAACGTGAGGGACACCAAAATTGGGCGCCGACGGAGGAAGGGGCCATACCTATAAAGCCCCCAAGCTCAAAGGGCCTTAGGTGGAAAGGGGAGCACAAATTAGGTGCTATCCTTTTAAACTACGGAAGCTGCTCGCTGCGCGGCCCCTAGTGGCCGGCGGAAAAGTCTGCAGGCAGGGAAGCAGAGAACTGCCGGCATTAGCGCTTGAAGGAGGAAAGCTGGATGCAGCCAGGTAGGTAGTGGCGCAGCGCATGCCGGGGGGCTGGCGCGACTCGGCGGAGGAAGCCCGGTCCGCAGCACGGGAGGTGGCAGGAGCTGGGAGGCGTGAGTGACCGCAGCCCGGGGGCCGGACTGCAGCGCACGGCGTTACAAGATGTTTAACTCTTGATGGAGCTATCATATTTTTGATTGTTTTTGCTCGTCTATAAATAATGGGGGGTTCTTGGGGTAAAAGAGGGCATAGAACAGGATTTAATTTTAAGACATCCCAATGTGTTTTTTTTAATTTGTTGGATGTCTTTGTGTTGTGAGTTGAAGGTAGTGATAAAACTAAATTTGCTTCTAAGCTCGTATTTTTGCTTTTTATGTAAAGTATTAATTGTTTTTGCTCCACTAGCATTAGTTTTATTTGGATCTAAATAATCTTTCTGATCCAGTAACTGTGCTTTATTTTTTGCATTTGTAACCATTTTTTTCAGGGAAATCCTTCTGTAGGAATTTTTCTTCAAGATATTTTGCTTGTTGGACAAAATCAGAATTGTTGGTACAATTTTTACGTATTCTCTGAAAGTGTCTAAAAGGAACATTGCGTGCCCAACTTCTATAGTGGTTACCATTTATGTGGAGGTAGTTGTTTGAGTCACAATCTTTAAAGGAATTTTTAGATTTAATAAATCTATTTTAAACAAAAAGGCATAAATCCAAGAAAATTATCTCTTCTGAACTATGATTCATGGTAAAAGAGATACCCTTATCATTATGATTGAGAAAATCCACAAAAGATTCAGCTTCTGTTGGTGATCCGTTCTAGGTTAAAATGAGATTGTCTATGTATCTCCTGAAAAAAACTATATGTTTTTTAAAGGATTATTCTCAGAATCTATGTATTGATCCTCAAAATCCCCCATAAAAAGATTTGCGAACCATGGGGCAACTTTCGTCCCCATCGCCGTCCCAGTAATCTGATGAAAATGAGTCTCCGTACTGAAAAAAATTGTTATATAAAATAAGTCTCTAACCGTATAATAAAAAGTTTTTAAAAGATATACTCAGAATGATATCTTTATCAAAAAAAATTTTCACCGCATTTATCCCTAAATCATGTTGGATATTTGAGTACAAAGATGTCACATCTAGAGTTAAAAATAAAAACTCCTTTTCCCATTTAAAATTAATTAACTCATCGAGGATATTATCTGAGTCCCTAAGGTAACTTTTTAAACCAGTAACGAAGGGTTCCAAATATGTGTCTATAAAGTGCGATAGGTATGATAGAGTTGAATTGACCCCTGATATTATGGGTCTACCTGGTGGTTTTTCTTTGTCCTTATGTACCTTTGGAAGGTAATAAAAGTGAGGGATTGAGGCCGTTTTTATATATAGAAATTGTTTCTTCTCTTTTACAATGGTCTTTTCAAGAAAAGCTTTGTTTAGAAATTCCTCACAGGATTTTTGAAGTTTCACATGTACTTCCTTTGACACTTCTCTATAATAGACACTATCCCTTAAAATCCTCATTGTAATCGTCTATATTCAGAATAACCACGCTGCCGCCCTTATCAGCATTGCGGATAACAATGCCCTTATTTTTTAACGTTTTTAAAGCTATTTTTTTCATGTTTTTTTTAAATTGGAGTTTCTGGGTATTCGTTTCTTTATTTTTCTCAGATCTTTTGAAACAAGATTGAAAAAAAAACAGCAATGTGGTTGCCTTGTGCAAATAAGGGGTAAAGAATCGACTTCCCTTTTACTTTAATTTTTCTTGTATCACTATCCTTAGGAGTGTCAATCTCATTCTCATCTGTCTCTTTCTTTTTATTTATTATTTTTAGTATTGGCAAAAAACCTTTGTAAAGTTAATTTTCTAATGAAAATTTGTAAGTCTTTGTAAACAGTAAAATGGTTGATTGCTGAATATGGGCAAAAATTGAGACCCTTTTGTAATAAATCTTTTTCTGTCTTTGTTAGTTCATAGTTGGATAGATTCAAATTTTTTACCAGATTCTTAATTTTTATTTTAGATTTGGATACCCTCTTTCTGGTGTTTCGTTGCTGTCTGATTCTAAAGCGAATGATGTTCTTTTTCCTACTCTCGTGCCCGCTATTCCCTCTTCTGATAATTTTCTTTTTTTTTTCTTTTTTTTGAGCTGATATGTCTATTTCTAGATGGAGAGGTTGTCCCGTTGTGTGATGAACGTTGAGGGGTGGGTTCAACCCTAAAAAAGACTGTTTATCATTATTTTGAGAACAATTTTCAAATAGGGAGAGGTGGAAATTTTAAGATTGATATTGGGGGAAATTTGTATTTCCTCAGTTTTTTTATTTTATTATTTTATTTTTTTTAAAGCGTCATTGATTCCGGGCGTTTGTACATTCGGGGGGGTTACAAAAATTTAAATTTCGTGAAACGAGTACATTGCTAATGACAATTGGCACAAAGGGAAGGGAGAGAGGACCCTACCCCCCCCGGGGGGGCTTACAATCTACAAGGGGGGGGAAAGAAAACAGGAGGTGGGGGGCGGGACATGCCCTGGGGAAGGAAAGTAGTGACAAGTTTAGAAAAAGGGTTTATAGGAAAAGCCTGAAGAGAGGGGGGTTTTTCAGGTTACTTTTGAAGTGGCGGAGTGGAAGAGAGTCTGATGTGTTTTGGCAGTTTAGTTCCACAGAGTGTGGGTGAAGCACGGGAGAAGTCTTGGACGGTTGGGGTAGGAGCATAAGGGGGGGAGCAGAGGAGAAGGTCCTGTGGGGGAGCGGAGAGTGGTGAGGGGAGATATTTGGGAAATTAGGGCAGAGATTTTATGGGGGAAAAGGTCATGGGGGAGCCTTTTAGGCCCTTTGGGTGTAGCTTGGAAAAGAATTCGCTGGGCAATGGGGAAACCAGTGAAGGTTTGGCAGAGGGGGGGGCAGAGGAGTAACGAGGAAGAGGTGGATTTAAGGGCGGGGACAGAGTTAAGGATGGATTGGAGGGGGGAGGGTGCTAGCTGGGAAAGGGGCCCCTGAGAAGGAAGGGTTTCAGTTGTCGTTAGTCAAAACAAAAACTTTCTATGTATTTTTATTTTCCCTTGTCAAGGAGACAGTATAAAAGTAGTTTTTATTCTTTACATAGGGGGTAGTTTTAATTTGGTAAAATTTTTCTTGTACAGAGGGGGGGAGGAAATTTAGTTATTTTTCTTTAATAGGAGACAAAAATTATAGTAGTTATATTCGTGTACATAGGGGGGGCAGTAAATAGTAGTTATATTCTTGTTAAAAAGGGGCAGGATTATTTTAGTTTTTTTCTTGTTTCAAGGGGGGGATTTTTATAGTAGTTTTAATTTTTTGGGACATAGGAGGGAGTATTTTTAGTAGAATATATTTTGTCCCTAGGGGGGCAGGGAAAATTGTAGTTTATTTACTTGCTTACAGGTTTTTTTGCAGTTACAATATGTGGGGAAAAAAAAACCAATGAAAACTCCCAAAAGAATCAATAACCACAGGGGGAAAAAAGCCAAACCCCGGTTTCCCACCCCCTAATCTGCAGGCATTTTGCTGAGGCAACCCAAAAAAGTGGGTTAGAGCCTTTTTTTCAGTTTTCCCCCCAAACTGATTCCGGATTAAAAATATTTGATAGAAAAATTAAAAAAAACTGTCCAAAAAAGACTTACTGGGTTTTTCAAATGAAAATATACAGCCCACCCGGTTTTAAATAGATGTCGGGTTTTTTTTTGTTATTGTCTTTACCCCCCCCCCTTTTTTTTTCTAATACTCTTTTTTATACAAAAAAAAATTAATGCAAATTTTTTGGAGAAAAAAGGGTAATTTTTTGAAAAAAAAATACTTTTCTTTTTTTGTCTCTCCCTGCTGTTTAATGATATCTTAGGAAAACGGGCCCTCCTTTTTGGCTTTTTAGTGTAATAAGCCCTTAGAAGTTTGATCAAAATTACCTTTTTTATTACTAACCCACTTTTGACATTCAGCAAAAAAAGTCCCTCTATGATCTTTTATAGATTTCATTTTTTCCACTAATTTTTTAGACTTTCATGTAGTTTTTAAACCCCTTCCCCGGGACCTCATAAAAAATTGGCTCTAAAATTTTTTTTCCCCCCTTGCCTTTGAAAGCCATAAAATTTTTTTTTTTTTTTTTCCCCCCCATAGACACATGAGGGTTTTTTTTTGGGGACAAGATTTTTTCTTTCTAATGGTTTATTCATTACTATAAATTAACGGGGAACGGAAAAAAAATTCTAAGTGGGCAAAAAGTGAAAAAAAAAAAAAACTTGCTTAAAGTTTGGGGGAGTTTTTTTTTTTTAATGAGTTTATTCTTCGGGGGTTTTTCTGTATTCTACA
>JAODAL010073864.1:0-14589 GCA_025379985.1 Phyllomedusa bahiana
TGCAAAACATAGGCCTATTATAAAAAATTTTGTTTCTAACAGACTTTTGTTTTCCCCAATTGCCAAAGGGGCTCAAGGGTCATGCTTTAAAATTTTTGGGGCATTTTGCTGTGACATGCGCATACACAGGTCCTATTCTAAAAAATGTTTTTTTTAACAACATTTGTTTTTCACAACTGTCCAAAGTGCTCAAGGGTCATCTTTGAATTTTTGGGGGCATTTTGCTGTGACATGCGCTATACACAGGTCCTTTTCAAAAAATGTTGTTTTAACAGACATTTTTTCTTCAAAATTTTGTCAAGAGGGGCTCAAGGGTATGGTGCAAAAACGGGAATGGGTAGGACACTGTTAAGGACACAATTGAAAATGACTTTTTTTTTGCAAGATCTTTAACATAGCTATCAACCCGTTTGGAAAACCCATTAATAAAATGAAAAAAAGAAAAAAACAAAGACAGGGTGGTTCCCCCCCTATTTTAAAAATGTGTTTTCTAGAATTAAACTACTAAAAAACTTGCAGACAAAAAAGCGTAAAAAAATTCCCCTGAATTGAACAAGAAGGTATGGGAAAATTTGACCAATATAGGTTATTCAGAGACATGGAGAGGGGGCCGGACAAGAACAAAGTACAGAGACAATTTTCCTCCAGCACTTTGATAAATTGAGAAAAAAATGCCAAGAAAAAGGGCACCGGGGTGTAACAGGAGCGTTAACACCAGTATTTCCAAAGTGAAGCTCAATTGGTCCACCTCATAAGGGGGGGCAAGCGCTACCCGGTCTTGACGGGAAACTGGGGAAGGCGGAGTTCCCACATTTCCCGCTTCCCACTCTGCTTACACGACAGTTTTTGTTGCTGCTTTTTATCAGGGCTTTTTTAACCTGCTGTTAATGGATGATGGACGCCGCCGGGCTCTCCCCCGCCCCACTGTAACCCGGCCCGGTTCATGCTGGGGCACAGGACAGTTCATAAATGTCCATTTCAAAAAAAAAGGGGTTGAAAGACTCCTTTTTTTCCGGCACTTTTTAAATCTGGGGGTTATCGGGTTTGGAGCCAGCTGGGGCCCAGGACAGGAAGTATATGCCAGTTCAAAAAAAATGGGGTTAAAGACTCCTTTTTTTCGGGCACTTTTTAAACTGTGGGCAGACAGGGTTTTAAGGTCATTCTGCAGATAGGACAGATATAGTTAGTGTCCAGTTCAACAAAATGGTGTTGAAAGACTCCTTTTTGGCGGGACTTTTTAAATGTTGGGGGTCATGCAGGTTTGGGGCTCATGCTGCGTTCCAGGACAGGGATATTCAATGTCCAGTTCAAGTAACATGATGGTTCAAATCATACTGCCTTCTGGCACTTTTAATTTGTGGTGATGCAGTTTAAGGGTCATGCTGTGGTACAAGACAGGGATAGTGAATGGTCTGTAAACTTTTTTTCTGTGACTTTTATAACCTAAGTGTGTTGCCTAAGATGTAGCACATATCCTTTTTGACTGTTGTGGATGTTAATTTCAGCTTCTCCAGCCTTGTTTGGGTGTAATAATGAAGGTTGTTTGCTCTCCCATAGACTTTTAATGGTAATTGCTCATAATCGATGCTCACTATCGAAAAACCTTATCGATAGCGGCCGACTATCGACTATCGATCGATCTCGATAGCCAACGCAATCGCTCAACACTAATTTTAACCTATATGGGGAGGAAAGGGTGCCTCCATTTTGGTTTTCTGCACCTGCCCACTCTCACAGGCTGTCATAAGAAGTGCAGCTTGCAAGTTGGGCGTGTTTTTTTTTTTTTTTTCTCTCTGTATAATGGAGGTCGGTTGACCCAGTGAGAGGCCTGGATGTGGCTCTATTGAGAGGTAAAAGATAGTGTAGGACTGCCCTATTTGAGATCACGTTGAAAGTCGTGGGCAGCTTAAACATCTTTTGATCAAAATATGTGAACCGAGAATCTCAAAGTTTTTTCATGTATGATAGATAGCATAAATGCTTCTTTAGGGATTTCCACGTTGTGTATTGCCCTTTTTGCAGTAGTGTGCCGCTGGCGGTGGTGTGCGTGTGTACATGTATATATATATATATGTGTGCCGCAGCCCTGCCGGTGGCACCCAGGTTTGCATATGTTTTTTCAGAAGTGTTTTTTGTGCAGAACCATACGTTACATTTGGTGTATATTGATTTTAAACTCTATGGGGAGGAAAGGGTGCCTTCATTTTGGCTTTCTGCACCTGCCTACTCTCACAGGCTGTCATAAGAAGTGCAGCTTGCAAGTTGGGCGTGTTTTTTTTTTTTTTTTTTTTTTTTTCTCTCTGTATAATGGAGGTCGGTTGACCCAGTGAGAGGCCTGGATGTGGCTCTATTGAGAGGTAAAAGATAGTGTAGGACTGCCCTATTTGAGATCACGTTGAAAGTCGTGGGCAGCTTAAACATCTTTTGATCAAAATATGTGAACCGAGAGTCTCAATCTTAATAGATGATGCACAGATTTTAACCTTAATTATCGCATGATCTGAAAATTTCGATCACCATAAAAACCTTGCCGATTTCAACTTTGTCAATAAAAATCGCTCAACACTACTGGTAACTTTTTTATTTTTTCAATTATGTAGTTGTTTGAGCCCTCGTTTATGTGGGAGAAGTTGTACTTTTGGGGGGAATAGTTTAAGTTCACAACATTTTTTAAAATGGTTTTGTTTCTTTAAATTTTTTTACATCATTCACATTTAATAACTAGCAGGGGCGTTGCTAGGGTCCCAAAACATCCGGGGCCCGGGCCCTCCGTGTTACATTTTGCATGGAAGGGCTGGGTTCATACAACATTTTTTTACGCCACATTGGAACTAGCAGCATGTATTTTAAAATAAAAAAAAAGTAAGTTCCTATCAATAATTTTACAAAAATTTCCACAAAGACCCTTTCCCCATCCCCTTTAAAGCAGTCATTTGTAATAAAGGGGTCAGCACTGACTTTTATTTTTAAAATAGCCCCGGGATCAAATGAAATGATAAAAAAATTTTCCCTTACAAATCACGCATACATTTAACCAAACAAAAAACCCAATACATGGAACAAATATCCCATACATATGATTTTTTACAAAAGGGAAAAACTCTAAAATTTTACCAACCCATAATTTTAACTACAAGGGATCAAAAAAATTTCCTTGCCAAACATTTGGCCAAATCCCCACCACATTTACTACTAGGGAAACCCCGCAATGATGATTTACCGGGCCGCCATTTTGACTTTTTTCCCAGCACCGGGTATACTTACCTACCTACGGGGGTTGGAGGTGCCCTATGTTTTAACCCCCAACAACAAAAGGGGGTTTATTACAGAAAAACTTTGCTGTTTACCCCCCCTCCCCACAAAAACCCTGCTTTCCGTGACAGGGGGGTTTCGGGTTTGGCCTGCTTGAGGGATGGGGTCATTTTTTCCTATATGGGCTGCCCTTTAAATTTAATGAGGTGTATAGCCCCCCCTTAGGTAGGAAATATAAACCCCCCTCTTTGGGTAGGTAGGGCAGCCCCTCGTTAGGTGGGTTATAGAGTACTTTATTGGGTAGTTAGGTATAAAAAGGTTTCCCCTTTGGTAGGTAGATATATAGGCCACCTCAGTGGGGTAGACAAAATATTTTTTCCCCCCTTTAAAGGTATTTATATAGGGAGGTATGAAATATTCCCCCAATATAAAACCAAAACCCAGGGCCCAAAATTAAAACCAACCCGAGCCCAAAAGCCACCAATCAGACCCCATACCCACCAATAGAGCTCAAAAGCAAAAAACAGAACCCATAGCCCCAAAACAGAGCGCATGGCCCCCCAAAACAAGCCCATAGCAAAAAATCAAGCTCTACCAAAAATCAGAGCCCATAGCCCAACCAATCGAGCTCATACCCGCCCAAACCCAAACCCATAGCCCCCCAATCAGAGCCCATAGCCACTAAAAAAAACCCCTTAAACCAATCAGAGCTCATAGCAACTAATCAGAGCCCAAAAGCCCCCAAAATCAGAGCCCATAGCCACCAATCAGAGCCATAGCAACCAATCAAGCTCACAGCCCCAAATAAACCCCCATAGCAACAAACAAGCCCCCACTTTTAAATTTTTTTCCAGAGCAGTATAAAAAAATGGAAGGGAACTCGGGGTCGCTAGGGAAACTCGTTGGGTTTCTATAGGGGCTGTTTGGTTGCTATGGGCCTGATTGATTCCCAAGGGGGCTCTGATTGGGGGCTAGGGGCCCTATGATTGGTGGAAGGGGCTTTTGTTTTTGGTTGGGGCTAGGCTCTGTTTGGGGTGCTGGGGGCTCTTTTTTGGTTGGCTTGGGCTCTGATTGGTTGCTATGGGGGGCGGGTTTGGGTTTGCTAGGGGCTGATTGGTTGCTATAACCCTCGGGTTTGGGTTTTGCTTTTGGGCTCTGATTGGTTCTAGGGACCCCCCAAAATCTTACGGGCAGTTTTTCTTTAACAAAAAGGCCAAAATGACAAAAAATTTTTTTTTTTTTCCAAATTTTTTACCGGGGGGGAAAGTGAAAATTAATATTTATTAGCTTGACTTTTTAAACACCGCGATACCAATTTTTGTAACCTTTTTTTTTTTATTTGTAAAAAGACAATAAGGGTGTGATTTAAATTTAAAATTTAATTTTTAGTTTTAAAAAAATTTTTTTAAAAAAATTTTAAAAAAATTTAAGTCCCGGGGCACAAAAAGTCTACCCTGTTCTGTAATTTTGATCCGAAAATGAAAAATCTACAGTTAAAAATGAACAGCTCTGTGGGTCCATACATATGTAAAATTATCTTTGGGACAAACCCCCAATACACCCCTTTTTATTATGTGGGGTGTTTTTATATATTTTTTTTTAATAAAAGCAGAAGGGGGTACAAAGGGTAAAAAACAAAAGACCGCTGACCCACAGAGCTATCATTATAATTTTAGACTGTCCCCTCTGTGGATCCCCACTTTATTAATCATTTCTATGGGTCAAATATATAATGCTGCTGTATTAATGACCCGGTTTTTAGCCTGTGGGTCCCGCACAGAGCTTTTTCCCTCAGTCTGCACTTTTTTTAATTAAATGGCCCCTAGACATTACAGCATTTTACAAAACAAGAAAGAAATATAACCCACAACCCCTCTGTAAATACCTCATGGCAAACCTGCAAGGGGTTTATCACACTTTGGAGCAGGGGAAGGGGGAAAGGGGGGGGGGTGAGGGAGGAGGAATTCAGACCCCGGGGGCTTTCTGCAGCCTTTTTCCCCCTCCTCCCCCCCCAGCATTTACACACAGACCCTGCCCGCCCCCCCTAATACACTGACTGCTCCCCCCCCCCTCCCCCCCCCCTCCCCATGCCCGTGCAGAGCCACATCACAGGGGGGGCCCCGGAGCCTCTGAGAACAGTGCGCCTCATCATTGGGGGGGGGGGGGGGAAATTTGATCCCCAAAAATTCGGCGCTAAAAGTAGTGAGGAGAGTAGGCCGGCTGGGGGCAGTGAAAGACTCGGGGGGGGGGCATTTCATTCCCGGGGCACCCAGCCCCGGATAAACTGCCCACCACGCCCCCGATAACTATTAGAAATTTAAATTTTACAGGGTTTTACGGTCGGTGGATACCTACTTTTGTTGGGGATTTTGGGTTTTTTTTTTTTTTTTTAAAGTATGCACAATTTTTTTTTATTAAAGTATTTTTTTTTAATTTTAAATTTTAAAAACTTTTTTATTTTTTTTTCTTTTTTTTTTAAAAACCCCATGAAGGATAACTTTTTACATTTTTTTTTAAAAACTTAGTCCGGGATTAAACAATACATATAAGCTAATACCTTTTCAAATGTGTCATTTGATACAGGGAGCAGTCAGGGGAGCAAAAGTCTGCCTTTAACAATAACTCAGGAAAACTTTTGATATCAACAACAAATTTAAAATTTTTACATGTGGGAATTTATATAAGACAAGAAAAAATGAAGGAACTCATAAGGAATTAAGTATAAACAAAATAGTTTAAAGAACCCAAAAATATGTTTTTTAATTTTCGGTTTTTCAAAGGCCCCCCCCTTTTGGGTTTGATTACTTGTCGAGCTCGTGAAGCCAATTGAGAGAATACCCCAAATTCGATGGGTTTTTAATTTACAGGCATATGTTGACCAAAGTTAATTTGTGGGAGGAGTGTTGCCTTTATAATGTGTTTGAGACCATCAGTTGTGTTGCACAGAAGTAGGAATGGTTCACAGATTCATACAGTGTTTAGCCCTATTCAAGTAGTGGTCTAATCCACATTGAGGCAACAACCACTAAGTAAAGAGATACAACAGTCTATTATCACTTTAAGATATAGGGGTCGAGCAAAATCCCCGAAAATGTCCCAAAATACCCTTTTAAAAAAATCCTCAATGCGTTTTGAAAATCATCCTATGATATGATGAAACTAGCTCTCATAATAACCAAGGAAGAAAACAAAAAAAAAAACTGTCTTCCAGTGGCAAAAACCCTTCTCCAGAGAAGACCATTTTATTGAAGATCTAAAATTAAAAGGGTTTTTTTTGGGGGCACTTTAAAACCAGGGGGGAGGGGAAAGGAATGGGAAATTTTTTAAATTTAAAGCAAAAATTTCAGACTCCGCAAAATGGGCTAAATTTTTAAAAAAAAATGCCCGTTTTATTTCAAACTATGTGTGGGAAAAGGATGGTCACAAAAAAAAAGGCCCGATGGCTTTCTAATAAGACGCAGGAATAAATGACCCCCTCTTTAAACCCCCCCACAAGTTTCCAAGGGTTTGTTTACCCGCTTGAAACCTTTCCCGTAAATGACTTTTTTGCTTATATTCATTTTGTTTTTGTTAAGAATTCTAAGATTCTTTTAAGGGCCAGGTCATTTGTGTATAAAAAGTCTGTGAATTTTCAATTTCACGTATAACATCATGTCTGAAGAAGGGAGCTAGTTCTCTCGAAAGCTCACCATCAAATATACTCAGTTAGCCTCTAAAAGGTATCGCCTGATTTCTTCACTCTTCTACTACTTTCTATGGCTAACACGGTACAACATCATACTACAAGGAAGAATAAGGGAGACATGTATGATCGGGTTTTTCACCTTTTCTGGCATCAAATGCGCCAAAGTAATCAGGCTACGATGTCTAATGCGACAAACGAATGTGTTAGACCCGACACTTTTTAATGCGCCTAACATGAATGGGCGTTCTGGAGGCGTGTCACACCACACTCGTAATATTAGACACATATATGAATGTGGTTCAGCAAAACTAGGTGCATTACTGCTCAGACAGGCAGAGCTATTTCAATGTGGTCTTCCTGAGCCTGAGGAGTCGAAGTGGAGCTAGATTTACTGTAAGGAAAAAAGAGTCCAATATTTCTCAACTTACACCAGTACAATAATAAAAAGTAATTTCTGATAATTATCAAACTCTAAAAAAATTAATTATTGAAATGTAATAAAAAATATTATCATATAAAATAATATGAAAATATATAATATCCCAAAAATATCAAAATATCTCCTATAAAATGTACTTAAAATTAATAGAATTTAAAACTAATATTACATTAAATAATCCACTGATTATTTTGTTCAGATTTTAGTTTTTACTACTTTAAATTTGAAATTTAATTTTGCTGCTCTCACCCTTTATTCTTCATACAAGAGCCAGCACAGCACAGGGCTTTCTGGGACCTGTGGTCCACCAAGCAAGATCAGTACCATAGTTTCTATTCACTGACATGATATTCTAATTACTTTTCTTTTAATTACAGCCTATCCATAGCCTTTACACATGTTTGGCGCATTACTTATGCACCTAAGTTTCGGAATGTGCCAAACAGACAAAGCGTGATGAACCTTAAACACCATTTATGAACGCACAAAAACCACTTTCATACATTCAGGTGCATTTGACACTGAAAAAAATGCAAAAATGCACTTTGATGCGCCTAGTTCCATACATGTCTCCCCAAGTGTTACTTTTGCTGCAGAACATAAGTTCATTGAAATTAGCAGCTTCAGAAACTGCAAAGTAACAACGCCTCTGATTAGAGTCCTAATTAATGTTTCACAGAGATCAAGTACCAGATGCAACTCAACATCAACCACTCAGTGGAGACTGTGAGAATCAGTCCATTATGATTAAATTGCTGCAAAAAAGCCACTGAGGAACAAAAAGAAGAGGAGAACTGCATAGGCCAAAAAAATACGAAAAATCGACATCAGACTAGTAGAAATCCGTACCTTGCTTTGAAAAACAACCACCATATTTCTGTAGAATGCAAAAGATGAGTGGATGGTTTCTACATTTGTAGTTTCCAATATGAAGCATGGAAGAAAAGAAGTGGTGTTGTGGAGGTGCTTTACTGTTGGTGATTTACTAAAAATTCAAGGTGCACTTAACCAACATGACTACAATACTATTTGGTTTACACTAAAAGTGGCAATCACTTGGTTTTCAAGAAGATAATGATCCTAAACATAGCTCAAGGCTTTTAAGGGCTGTATAACCATGAAGAAGAGTGTTGTCAGGCTGTGTCAGAAGTTATGGCCTCCCCAATTACCCGACCTAAACCGAAATGAAAAAGTTTAGGATCAATTGGAACGCAGAGTGACGGAAAGGCAGCCAACAAGTGCACTTCTGGGAACTCCTTCTAGATTGTTGGAAAACCATTCCAGATATCTACCCCATGAAGCTGATTATATATATCAATCTATATATCAATTAAAGTTTCTATTTTATATACTGTGTATTATATATATATAATATATATATATATATATATATATATTAAATATATTGTGGTATATGTGTGTATAATATATATAATATATGTATAAATAATATATATATATATATATATATATATATATATATATATATATATATATATAAAAAGTAGAAATAAAGATTGATAGGTATAAGATAGATGAATAGATAGATACATGGATAGAGAACAGCAGTACTACCAGTAGAAGAGGTATAATTTGGTGCCAGCAATATGAGACCTTGATTAAGGCTTAAAAATGGCTTTAGTTAAGAGCCTGAAAGGTTGCTGCAGATATACTGTAAATGCATTAATGAACACATTTATTTGCACTGCAATTTCTGGAACCACTGCAATTCTTTCTTTTATTGCTTAGATTTATAGATGATAGACGTGTGGAAATAGTCAAAAAGATAGATAGATAGATAGATAGATAGATAGATAGATAGATAGATAGATAGATAGATATGAGATAGATAGATATGAGACAGATAGATAGATAGATAGATAGATATGAGATAGATAGATAGATAGATAGATAGATAGATAGATAGATAGATAGATAGATAGATAGATAGATAGATAGATATATTTACCAACAAAGGGCATTTATTTTATTGTTTTTCTTTTGTGCCAGTCACACTGTGAAGTACTTCTTTTACATTAGAATATTGTTTTTCAGCCTAACAAATTTCCTTTAGATTAGCTCCCTATGGCAACGACCTTATTGTATGTTTGAAAAGTTAACCTGTAGGCTCTTCAGGGACAGAGACTGATGTAAATGAGCACATTTGCTGTTGAACATAGAGAGATGTATACATGAAACTGCTAGTATACTGACATACATTATATACTGCACATGTAGCTATGCCCTGTGAGCTGTTAAAAAGCAGGCAAACTGTACCTTGGGTACAAGATGAAAAGCATCTCTTTGAGTAAGCATCTAATTCTGAGCTGATAATGTAATATGACTGGGCTCTTCTCCCAAGCCATAATCTGTCAACTTGCTGCATGATCAGTGGCTAGTCATGCAGCACAGGAGAAACACTCCACATATGCCAACATCCTCTGACTTGGCAACCTTTTGTAACTCACTTTTCTGACCCAAGAAAGCAATTCAGACCCATGACTGACTATTTAGCATAAGTGAGTTGAACCATAGTTCAGCAGATGTCTGGGGACAATAAAAGGCCAACAATAATATGATTGGTTTTTCAATAATATATTTTCCATCATGCTTCACTCCATAAGAGATCAATGTGCAGCTCCTTATGGAATAAGAAGAGCCTGGCAACGCAATCATGGGAATCCACTTACTTAGTGGGGGAAGACATTTTGTGCCTATCACTTCTGGTTTTGTATGGTTGGTCAGTACTTAAAAATAATTTCCTATCAGAGATGAATTGCTAGCCGGCTTGTCAATTTATTTCCTCATATAAGGGCTGTCTGATTTAGAAAAACTATTGTTAAATGCTCCATTAGCATTTACAGAAGGGCTTACAAAAAATCTCCTAATTCCAAGGAGGATCCAACACATCCATGCATGATATTAATTTTAATGTGTATTGTGTAATGCTTAAGCTCTACTGTGAAGGCACTGCAGGAGAATTAAATACTCACTGTTGGGTTCCCTTGCAGATAAAAGTCAGGGGTGTAATTATAGAGGGTAAAGAGGTTGTGGATAACTATAGAAATAGATGGCTTAGGGAGTGCAAAATGGTCTCCTATCATATGTGATCAAAGGTAATAGAAGTCGCACACCTTGGAATGTGCCCTAGTGTGTGCTCGTGGAAGGATAACAATCCAAAATGGACATATTGACATCTGAATTTCTCTTATACCTCCAAACCAATAATTTAAGCTGGAGACCAATTTCTATACAAATAAATATCTTCTTTAAAATTCCATTATCAAAAAAAAATGGAAAAAAATAATACAATATATAGAAATTGAAAGGGGGAAACCTCCGGGCGAAACCGAACAGAAAAAGAAAAGCGGGGGCCCCCCCTTACACTGTTTCCCAAAACCCCCCTGTCCCTTGCCTTTTGGGGTGCCCAACCCCTTAATAGGTCGGGCCTAACCAGAAGCCCGGGACACTGTGTTTAAATAGCTGAAAAAAACAAACGCAGACAAAAACCAAATTCAAACACAAAAAAGGGACGGTCAATGCAAGCCAAGTAGGAAAATTTTTCGGGAAGCGGTAAAAAAGTCAGAAGGAAAGAAGAATAAACTTTAAACCCAAAAGAGTAAATTAAACAGGGAGGCACAGAATAAAGGGGCGATTTATAGGCAAAACAACCATTTTAAAAAAAAACAAGGAGAAAAAGGACAGAAGAACCCTTTTTTAAAAACCCTTTCCCGGGGAACTAAGGACAAAGGCAATAGGAGGAAGAAACAGGAAGACCAGATAGGAAGGTTGAGCTGGGCAATCACCCAGGACAAGGAGCCAAGGGTTTAAACCCCGGGGTTCTGGGGAAATTTCCCCCCGCCCCCGGCGCGGCCCGGAAACAATCAAAATAGCAGGGAGAAAACCCATTTTAAACTAAGAAAAAACAAATGAGACACATTCAGAAACCATGGCTTACGTCGCATTTTGGGGGGCCGGGGCCCCTGACCAGAAATCAAAGCAGGGGTTTTTTTCGGCATGGGCATGACAGTAACCCCCCCCCCCCCCCTTTTTTGAGGGGGGCCCCAAAGGGCCCTCCCAAAACCCCTAGATTAGCAGAAAAGGACTTGGGTTAACACTTTCCGTTTTCCACTGGGGAAAACATGTTTTTGTGTTGGTTTGGGCTATTACGGGGGACTGAAAATATTTTTGGGGCCCGATTTTCGGCAAATTTTTTTTCTTTGGTTTTTTTTTTTTTTTTATTTTAGTTGGGGGCCGGGTTTTTTTAGAGTCTTATTGGGGCTCCTTTTTTTTCCCAAGATGTGCACATTTAATTAACAAGGCGATTTCTATTTTAAAAAATTTTTATCACCTTTTTAGTGGCAATACGTTAAAATGGGAAACCAAACTTTAAAAGGCCCAAAATCGGGGCCACTTGGGGGGGGGAGCAGAAATAGTGACACTAAAAACTTTAAACAAGGTGGGTGACAAACAAATCCCTAAGTAAAATAATAAAAAAAATTTTCCCGGGTTTCCTCCCAAATTGAAAAAGATGCAAAAGATTCTCGTTCCGAGGGAGAACGAGTTTAAAATTTGCCCCGGGGAAGCCCAAAAGGACAAACATCAAAGGGGGGTGGGAGGGCAGATGTTCCCCCAACATCCCCATCAAAGACGCTAAAAATTTTTCATTCTGAAAAATCATAGAGAGATGGGGGGAATTGATTCAAAACGAAATTTGGGGAAAACAATTTGAATTTAACCAAGGAAAACCCTTTCGGTTCAGGGGAAAGAATCGAACTTTGGGAAAATTTGGGTTAAAAGGGAAGGGTGCTTTTTGATTGATAAAAAAGGCTGGGGAGCCATTGGGCCCCTACATGGGGCAAAGCACCTGGGGGGAAGGGAAGGGCCCTAGCCTGCATGACATGTCCCGAGGAAAAACCAATCAAAAACCCCGGCGGGATTCTGTGGGGCCCACCGCCTATATAAGTTCCGGGGGCGGACGGCCAAAGGGGCTCACAATCCCTCTAAATGGCTAATCAGGGAAGGTGCTGCCGCGGCTTTATACTCTTTCCCGAAGAAATTTTTTTTATATAGCGATTTCTGTGGGGTTCTCAGCTTGTCCGAGAAATGTTCTCTTAAAAGTTTTTAAAATTTTTAAATTTTTTGGGGGGAATTTTTTTCTAAAATCAAGTGTGCTCCACTGCAGCCCCTGCAAAATAAAATTCAATATCCAAATGGGACTAGGCCCGTTCCTTTGTATTTATTTAAAGAAACAGGGGTTTTTAACCAAAACAAAAAACCAAATTCATTTTTGGGCTGCCAATTCTAAGGCGCAAATTTTCAACCAAGGGGGGGAATTAAACGTTGTATTGCTGGTGTGGGTGACCCCAAAAACCGCTTTTCAACGCCAAAATTAAAAAATTTTTCCTTAAACCCCAATTCACAAGCAAAGGGGTTTAAATTTCAACTTTTATCCTTTTTGTGTGGCGTAGAAAAAAAACGCAAATTTTAACACGCTACAAACAAAAATTTTGGGGGGCTCAATACTTTGGGGGTAATTTTTCATCCAGGGGTTTAATTAAGCTTTTTTTTTGCTGGGGGTGCTGCAAAAATAAAAACCCTCCCTTTTTCAACGCCCCCCAAAATATACATTTTTTCCCTTTTCCAAAAACACAAAACAAAGGTTTTAATTACAACTGAACTCTTGTTTGTGGGCCCTAAAAACACCATTTGTAACACCCTACAAAACTACAGTTTTTGCGGGCTCAATTTTTTTTGGGGGGCAATTTACATCCAAAGGGGGGTTAATTAAAAACGTTTTTTTGCTGGTGTGCGGCAAAAAAAACCTCTTTTTTAAACGCCAAAATATATAAAATTTTTTTCCTTAGGCCTAATTTTCCCAAACAAAGGTTAATTAAAAAACTTTTCTCTTGTTGTGTGGCGTAGAAAAAACCCCAATTGTAACACGCTACAAACTACATTTTTTGGGGTCAAATTCTTTTGGGCAATTTACATTCAGGGGGTTAATTAAGGTTGTTTTGCTGGTGTGCTGACAAAAAAAACCGTCTTTTTTCAACGCCAAAATATATAATTTTTCCCGTACCTAATTCACCCAACAAGGGGTTAAAAAATTACAACTGTATCTCTTTTTGTGTGATAAAAACACCAATTTTAAAGGGACAAACTACTATTTTTTGGGCCCAAATTTTTTGGGCCAATTTACTCCAGGGGGTTTAAATTTAACGTTTTTTTGCGGGTGCTGACAAAAAAAAACCTTTTTTCCCAAAACCCCAAAAAATATAAATTTTTCCTGTAGCCTAATTCACAAGCAAAGGTTAATTACAACTGTATCTCTTGTTGTGGGCTGAAAACACGCAAAAAACACCACAAACTAACTAGTTTTTGCGGGTCAATTCTTTGGCGCAATTAAAATCCAGGGGTTAAATTAAACTTGTTTTCTGGTGTGCTTTCAAAAATAAACCGTCTTTTCAACGCCAAAAAATAAAAAATTTTTTCCCGTAGCCTAATTCACAAGCAAAGGTTAATTACAACTGTATCTCTTGTTTGTGGGGTAGAAAAAACCAATTGTAACACGCACAAAAATGTTTTGTGCGCTCAAATTTTTTTGGCCAAATTTTCATCCAGGGTTAATTAACTTTGTTTTTCTGGTTCGACAAAAAAAAAGGGCTTTTTTTTAACGCAAAATAAAATAATTTTTTCCTGTACCAAATCACAAGCAAAGGGTTTAAATTAAAAGTATCTCTTGTTTTGTGGCTAGAAAACACCAAGTAACACGCAAAAGCTACTATTTGTGGGCTCAATTTTTTGGGCCAATTTACATCCAGGGTTAATAAAAACGTTTTTTGTGGGGGCTGAAAAAAAAAACCTCTTTTTTTAAAATCCAAAAATATACAAATTTTTTTTTCCTAATTCACCCGAAGGGTTTAATTAACCTGTTTTTTCTTTTAATTTAGTAAAAACACAATTTTTAATCGACACATACAAGTAAATTTTCCCCGGCCCTTTTTGGAGCGCAATTTATATCCAAGGGTTACCCAAAAACTTTTATTTTCTGGGTTCATTTGGAGTCAAAAACAGGGTTAAATTTTATCCAAATACAGTATCAACATCAAACCGGGCTTACATTTTAGAAAAAACATATGTCAGACAGAGAGGGGAGCCTCACCCGCAGTGGCATGGCACAAACATTCCAGGCAGCCCCCGGTCCAACACA
>JAODAL010073865.1:0-14589 GCA_025379985.1 Phyllomedusa bahiana
CCTCTGACGCTCCTTCAGTGTCTCATTTTCTGGTTCACCTCCTCTCCTCTCCTCTTGCTGTTGGGGTTCCACAGGGATCCGTTCTTGGTCCTCTCCTCTTTTCATTGTACACAGCCCCCATTGGACAAACCATCAGCAGATTCGGCTTCCAGTAGCATCTCTACGCTGATGACACTCAACTATACACCTCCTCCCGAGAAATCACTCCTGCCCTGCTACAAAACACCAGTGACTGTCTGTCCGCTGTCTCTGACATCATGTCCTCCCTGTATCTTAAACTAAACCTCACTAAAACTAAACTTCTAGTCATCCCACCATCTACTAACCCCCCCCCCCACCCTGCTATCTCTCTGTGTGTGTGTGGCACCACCATTTCTCCTAGGCAGCAGGCCTGGGGTTATACTAGACTCGGATCTGTCCTTCACCCCATATATCCAATCCCTTGCCCGATCCTGTCACCTGCACCTCAAGAACATCTCCAGAATCCGTCCTTTTCTCACTGTGGAAACAGCCCAAACTCTCATTGTTGCTCTTATTCTTTCTCGTCTTGATTACTGTAACTCCCTGCTTATCGGTCTCCCTCTCTGCAAATGCTCCCCTCTCCAATCTGTCCAGAATGCAGCAGCCAGGCTTGTCTTTCTCTCCAGCCGCTATACTGATGCCTCTACCCTGTGTCAGTCTCTGCAATGGCTACCTATTCAGTACAGAATACAACCTAAACTAATCACTCTCCCCAGTGGTGCACCCCCCTACATCTCCTCCCTCATCTCTGTCTACCACCCTACCCGGGCTCTCCACTCTGCTACTGATCTAAGATTACACACCTCACTCATCCGAACCTCCCATGCCCGTCTACAAGATTTTGCACATATTGCACCAGTTCTCTGGAACATGTTACCCCATGTGATCAGGCACACTCACAACCCTCGCAGTTTTAAGGGTGCTCTGAAAACCCATCTTCTTAGACAAGCCTATCAAGATCCCTAATTGTTAACCCCCCAAATTCTGTCCAACATTCATCACTTCCTAAACTTTGGCACCCACATGCACTTATCTGTATAAAAGATGTATGGTTGGGATGGCAGATTCATCCACTTTTTTGTATACTACCTCATATTTATGTAACATGGCTGGACCATTGTAAACCAAGCACTTGTAACCCTTTGTTTCACCCATATACCATACATGCCAACTCTCCCGTTTTGGCGGGGGGGTCCCGCTATTTGGGGTCCCCTCCCGCCCTCCCGGGGGAGTTGGCATTCCTCCCGCCGCCAGCAGGCAGCGGGGGCTCTTTAATTGTCCGCGGCGCCGGAGTAGCGATAGTGCGCTACTCTTGCACCGCCGGGCCGCTCCTACAGGCGGGTGAAGCGGGCGCTGCGCCCGCTTCACCCGCCCGGAGTCTCGCTGTGCAGGGAGGAGGCAGGAGGGATCGCTCCCTCCTCCCTCTTCCCCCTGTATGTCCGGCGCCGGTGTGTGCGCCGCACATACAGGTCAGCGCCGCAGGGGGAAGTGACGCGCGGCTGCAGGGGGAAGTGACGCGCGGCTGCAGGGGGAAGTGACGCGTGGCTGCAGGGGGAAGTGACGCGCGGCTGCAGGTGAGTGACGCGCGGCTGCTCTCACTTCCCCCTGCGCCGCTGAGGAGATCGGTCGGGAGCATGTAGCGCTGCAGGAGCCTGGTGAGGTAAGTGGATTTTATTATTTTATTTTTATTAGCTATGGGGGGGGCTCTGCCTGGCAACAATGTGGGCACTACCTAGCAACAGAGGGGGCACTACCTGGCAACAGAGGGGACATCTACCTGGCAACAATGGGGGGCTCTTCCTGGCAACAATGGGGGCTCTTCCTGGCAACAGAGGGGGCATCTACCTGGCAACAATGGGGCTCTTCCTGGCAACAATGGGGGCTCTTCCTGGCAACAGAGGGGCACTACCTGGCAACAGAGGGGACATCTACCTGGCAACAGAGGGGCAGTACCTTGCAACAATGGGGCACTACCTGGCAACAATGGGGGCTCTTCCTGGCAACAGAGGGGGCACTACCTGGCAACAGAGGGGACATCTACCTGGCAACAGAGGGGACATCTACCTGGCAACAATGGGGGCACTACCTGGCAACAGAGGGGGCACTACCTGGCAACAGAGGGGACATCTACCTGGCAACAGAGGGGGCACCTACCTGGCAACAATGGGGGCACTACCTGGCAACAGAGGGGGCACTAGCTGGCAACAGAGGGGGCACTAGCTGGCAACAGAGGGGGCACTAGCTGGCAAACTATGGGGGCACTACCTGGCAACAATGGGGGCACATACATGCCAACAATGGGGCATCTACCTGGCAACAGAGGGGGCACTAGCTGGCAACAGAGGGGGCACTAGCTGGCAACAGAGGGGGCACTACCTGGCAAACAATGGGGGCACTACCTGGCAACAATGGGGGCACCTACCTGGCTAACAAAGGGGGGCACCTACCTGGCTACAGAGGGGCATCTACTTGGCTACAAGGGGGCATCTACCTGCCTGTAAGGGGCACTACCTGCTTATGGGGGGTTACTACCTGGCTATAAGGGCATCTACCTGGCTTTCTTCCAAAGCCGTTATGCAGTTAGGTGGAGTGGGGGGGGTGGCTTTTTGAAGGGGGTGTGGCATACCGGAAAGATGGGCGTGTCCATGCTTACTTTTGTCGCGGCGCGCGTTGCGCGCCGCCGTCTACAATCTCCTGCTTTTTCATTTTCAAAAGTTGCTAACTATGCCATACACCCTAATAGATTGTAAGCTCTTGCGAGCAGGGCCCTTACACCGCGTGTCTGATTTGTACGTAGCTTTTTTATAATGTAATGTAATGTCTGCTTTGTCTGTGCTTATTCCCTCTATATTGTAAAGTGCTGCGGAATATGTTGGCACTATATAAATAAAGATTATTATTATTATTCAGACTGTGGGCAGTTCTACAACAGTGATTGGCTCTGCTGTTCCTAGCTGAGCCTGTTAGTAACATATTGGTGATAGAGAGGGTTTAGCAGCAAGGCTAACCTGCTGAGCTGGCACTTCATACTAACTGCCTGTATCAGAGTAAGATCTGGGCCATTTAACCATTTTGACAAAATGGTAGACACGACTGTGGCATCTAAATGATTAAACTGCAGTCCATTGAGACCCATGATTGGCCCTCTGTGATCTCTGTGTCTGTCATGACCATAATATGGTAGGGTATAATAGATTATGAATAAAAAGTCTATACACTATAATAGTAACATCATTAAAACTATATAAATTTGGTATTGTTAGAATTATACCAACCTGCATTACACAGAAATTATGTTTCTTATATTGAACACAGACCTTCATAAAAAATGAATGCCTCACAAAAAGTATATCTTGTCCCACAAAAAGCAAATCCTCATACGAGGGGCGTACATTAAAGATTTCCCCTGACCCACTTTTATTTATCACAGGATGCTGAAACTACACATGTGTAATAATGTAAGTCTCTATAGGTTACGTCCCAGTTTGCAACTCAGAACTGATAACGGTCTTGTTTTTACTGGTGCTGAAGTTGTATGAGGTTTGATAATGGACCCAGTGGAATACAGAGCAGCTATCAAGTTCGTTTACTTGAAAGGCCGCACATCAAAGGAGACGTTCGATGAGATGAAAGAGGTTAATAGGGATGATTCCCAATCATATGATGTAGTCAAGAACTGGCATCGTCAATTCAAAAGTGTTCGCCTTCTGCAAGACAATGCACCAGTTCACAACTCACATGCATGGAAGCATGTTCCTGTGGCTTTGAAATTCTACCGCACCCCCTTATTCACCTGACCTCGCATCATCGGACTTTCACCTCTTTCCAACAAAGAAGTTATTTTTGAAGGGCAAGCATTTTCCAAAGCATGAGCCTCTGATTTCCGAAGTCACAACCTGGCTTTTGGAGTAACCTGTCGGCTTCTACAAGCGAGGTGTTTACAGTTGCTTAAAGATATGGGAGAAGTGTGTGTTCCTAGGTGGCACCTATGTAGAGAAGGAGTAATAACTGTGCTACGTTTCATTACTGTCAGTCCACAGGAAGTGGGTCAGGGGAAATCTTTAATGAACGCCCATCTACACATAGTACATCTATGTAGAGGGAAAAATATAAAAAGTTATGAACGCTGAAAGGCGGTAAAGAAGCTAAAAACTAAAATCCGAAAATAGCTCTGACCTTAAGGGGTTAATACATTACCTCCATACAATTAAATCATAAAATTCTGTCTGTCTGCAGCCATCACTGAAGGGAGCACAGGAGTTGATTATTTATTGTCGACACATGGAACCTAAGAATTAAACAATATGCAGTAAACGTCCTCTAGTTGTAGCTACATGTAGGCAAGACTTTCTAATTTATGTCTATGCAGGACATTTTTTTAAAAGTGTATACTCTCTATAATGAAAAAAAGAGAGGGCACGTGAAAGTGGCTACGTAACATAACTATAGACAGAAAATGATAGAAATCTTTATTAGACAATTTGCTTAATTTTTCTTTTGAGATGCACTGGAGCAATAAAAAAGGGCAGTGGAGGTGGACATAACCTTTAAATAATCTTTGTACAGTATGTAGCCTTGAAAACCACTGTAAAAAAAAGATATAGTTTCCATTATATTTCCCACATAACATGTACTCCTCTTTCTTAGGCAGTGTTCACACGGCTTATTCAAGACAGAAGTGCGAGCCGGATTGCACTCGCAATTCCGGCTTGAATAAGGGGCGGGGCGGGGGCGCGGCCCGCCGGCCCCATAAACTGCCATTATCCACGGAGCATATTGCGCCTGGATAATGTGCATGTCACTTTCTCCCCGCCCGGCGGATTCGCCGAGCTGGGAGGAGCGACGGAATCCACTGTTCTCTATGAGAACGGTGGATTACCGTAATTACTGCGACGGATTGGCGCCGTACTGCAGCGCAAATCCGGCGAGCAGTACGGCGCCAATCCGCGGCAAAATAAGCCGTGTGAACTAGGCCTTAGACTCCTGAATAACAAATGTCTAGACTGGGGAAGCTGGATCACAGTCCCTGTTGGGGTATTAATGTTTGACGTTAATTACTTGTCCCCCAATTTTCCTAAAAAAGATAACCGTGACATGAATGAATAGAGTTGTAGAAGCGGTATTTTTTTATTTGCGAGTTAGTACTTTTTTTTTCATATTAACCCTTTGAGGGATCCCATCATCGTAGCTGTAATTAATAGTGAACAGGTGCAGGCTGACAGTGTATAATTAATTGTTGTATCCATCAGACAAGGGGGCTCTGTGGTCATCAGATCATGTACAGGCTTGTTTTTGATCAGCACCAAGGGAGATTAATTGTGATGTTGAATTACAGAAGAATCTATTCTCTCCATGCCAATACCACCACGCTGCACAGGATTTCACTATTTTCTGGTCCGTTGACCTCGACACCAAACATTGTGGAATCTGTCGGACTCTTTGGTTTTATTGAAAAAGGATTGAGAGGTCAGAATTTAGAGGATTAAGATAATATCTTCTGAAATGAAGCCACTAGATTCCTGGTGACCACAACAAAAGAGAATTAGACAGATGAAGCACGTCAGCATTGTTGTCTGTAACATGCTAAATGTGACAAGTCCTAGTGTTTTATAGTCGCAGTGCAGCGGAAGCGTTTTTTTTTTTTTTTTTTTTTTTTTACAATTTTCCTGGCCTCAGGAGGCATTTACATTATATAAAAGAATGTTCATATGGATGAATGATAACATAATTTTGATATCTGTATTTATGTATTTATAAATTCTTCTTTAAAATGATTTAAATTAGTTTTAAATAAGGTTATTATTGCATATGGAAGTAAGGGGTGGGAGGTACCAGATGGTAAAAATACAGTAAGCCCTCAAAGATGTAATAGGACCTGATGCAAAGGACATAGGCAATATGATCACTGAATCTGTTCAAGGAACTATCATTGTCGGGTGTGTTTAACACTGTCCATGGGATAGGGTAAAGAGGGTAACCTAAAATTGGCTTCACCTGTAACTTATTGGTGTTTCAGCTAGCTATAGTGTACATACTCTCATGTAATAATGCTCATGGTCTGCTAGTCCTCCCAATTTACTGTAAATGGTTGTAAGCACCACAGTTATAGTCTCTATGGCTAGTATGATGAGTATACTAGCTCAGGTTGTTCCCAATGATATAAACCTTCACAGGACTCTTCACTAAGGGGAAGCTTCATTTTGATTTTACTATAACTATGCATCTGACTGGTTTACCTCACTCTACTGTATACACAGGTGGAGAGGACATCTCATCTATCTACCCTGTAGGTTGCAAGAGGCTGGGTATATGCTTAAAGTTTAGATTGTGGTTATCATAGTTTTTGCTGCAGTTGTCCAGAATTAGGCTAGGCCTACACTGCAGTGGACAAAAAACGACCTGAAAATCAAACTTAAAAACGTTCATAAAACTGAGTTTTTTCTCCAATGCCTGTCAAAAGCTGCTGAAAAAGCGTCTGTTTTTTTGGCGCGTTTTGTGTTTTTTTTTTTGGTCCTTTTTTTGCAGGAACGCATGCCATTAGATTTGCTGCTTATTTCTGCAAATAAAGTGCCAAAAATGCATCAAAAAATGCACCAAAAACATCCAATAATAAATGTTCTGCCCTGCTCAGTCATTTTTTGCAACATGATTCAAAAACCAACCTGCAAATAAAACAAGCAGAAAAAAGAAGTTCTGTGGAGAACTATTCAAGTCTATGGGACCTCTTTTCAGTCTTTTTTTTCAGCGTTTTTATAAAATGAAAAATGCAGAAAAATGGACGTTTTTGTGTGAATTGGAGATATAGCCTTAAGGCAAAAAAAAATTGTGATTTTGCCACAATTCCGGAAATCCGTGGCAAAAAATACGATCAGACTGGCACGTGGGAACCCAGCCTAAGGGTCATATCACATTTTTAAAAACAAATGCAAAGATTGGACAGGAAGAATTTTGCTATTGTAGGGGTCCCCACTTTTACTTTGCACTTGAGGAAGAGTCCATAGATTGTCTACATTTATAATTTTTGGTAATAAATATTTGAGTCACTTAATTGTTAGGTGCCCAAAATATCCAAGCTCCAATAAAAGCTGCATATGAGAATGTTGAATCTTCAGTCCTTGGCTTCCTGTCTGTACAAGAGTTTGACAATGCAATTAATTGTGTATTTCTTGAATATTTAGACCTATCAATTGAGAATAGAGTGCCCTTTATGTTCTGCCTTAGACTACCACTTACAACAATAAGGACAAGGGAATCTAAATAGGAATTCTTGAATGTATCTTTGGATAATAGGACGCTAACCCTAGTATCAAGTCTTCATGCCTTGCAGCCATAGTTTTATATTGCTCAGCTGCCTGCATTGTTACTTGTGTTGTCATTGTCTTCTCCTCATTCTGAGTGGATCATTACCACATGAATGTTTGAAGCTCTTTAACACTAAACAATAAGAGCAGACCCAGCTGCAAAGTGTTTTCTTATTCTCCTTCTGTATTACAGAGGCTTAAAAAAGGGAAAACATCTGTTTCACAGCTGAAGTGTCACCTTGGGGACCATCGGTTTGTGCTGCAGATAAGCTCTCTGATTGCATTGGCCATTACTGTCATCTACAGAGCTGTTCCACAAAATTCAGGATTTTTACCCTTTACTAAAGTAACTTATGTTAAGAAATATCATTTTGTAGTCCTCTTTCCATTTGTTTCCTAGAAAGAGGCCATTGCAAAGTTTGCACTTTGATGTGTAAACCTTTGAAGAAGGTTTCTAGAGTTCCAAAGTATCAGAATTCTAACAACTAGCGATATGTATGCTCAGCCTCAGATTGGGTAGTCAAGTGTTCTCTAATACCTATGAAGAAAAAAGATGACTTGGGTCATAGTTCAAAGACTTTTACCATTTTGGAAATCTAAGCAAGGCATTGCTATTATCCTGTCAACATTGCTTTATTCTTTATTCAATTTCCCAGACTGTAGTGAAAAAATTATTGCCTTAATGCCTGTTAATTAGTGATGAGCGATTACGTTGACTATCGTCATCGGGTCGATAGTCGATATCGGCAATTATCAATAAGATATCCGATAGTCGATAATAGATTATCGCCGATGACCATTAAAGTCTATGGGAGAGGAACAAAACCTTCATTCTTACACCCAAACAGGGATGGAGAAGCTGGAATTAACATCCACAACAGCAAACTGTATACGTGCTACATCTTAGGCAAAACAATTAGGTTATAAAAGCCACATAAAAAAAGTCACAGACCATTCACTATCCCTGTCTTGCACCACAGCATGACCCTTAAACCTGCATGACCCACAAATTAAAAAGTGCCAGAAGGCAGTATGATTTGAACCATCATTTTACTTGAACTGGACATTGAATATCCCTGTCCTGGAACGCAGCATGAGCCCCAAACCTGCATGACCCCAGATTAAAAAGTGCCGGAAAAAGGAGTCTTTCAACCACCATTTTAGTTGAACTGGACATTAACTATAACTGTCCTGTACAGCAGTATGACCATTAAACCTGTCTGACCCACAGATTAAAAAGTACTGGGAAAAGGAGTCTTTCAACCACCATTTTAGTTGAACTGGACATTGACTATACCTGTCCTGGACCGCAGTATGACCATTAAACCTGTCTGACCCACAGATTAAAAAGTGCCGGAAATAGGAGTCTTTCAACCACCATTTTAGTTTCACTGGACATTGACTATACCTGTCCTGGGCCACAGCATGAGCCCCAAACCTGCATGACCCCCACATTTAAAAAGTGCCGGAAAAAGGAGTCTTTCAACCACCATTTTAGTTTCACTGGACATAGACTATACCTGTCCTGGGCCACAGCATGAGCCCCAAACCTGTTTGACCCACAGATCACAAAGTGGCACTATGCTATTTTGTACAGTGACTGTCATTTAGTATATTTTTTGGTAACTGACATTTGTTTACAGAAATTATTTAGGGAAGTTTTATTTATAGTTTTACATTATTACCATTTTGCTTTTTTTTCAAGTGTGATAACATACAACATACACCCCTCCCTGCAGTTTTTTAAAGGTATTTTTTACACGTGTAGATGTGTTAATTCGTCCGCACACCCCATAAGTAATACAAATGTCCTAATCATCCCCAAAACACTTCTTAGTTGAGAAGACATTTGCCCTCCTGGCTTCTGAGACTGATTCAGCCAATCAATTCAATGGTTTCATTTTTCCTCCAAATCCTTCTTCATTGATTAGGGACAGACTCCCCTGGAGATCAAATGATGCGACCCCATAGTGACTCTAGCCCCAGAAAATTTTAAGCCTCAAATTGTGCAATTTGTGTCCAGCCCTTTTTGACACTACTTAACCTCACAGAAATCACCTTTTTCAAAATCTGATTTTTTAGAGAAATTTGAAGCTCTCCTGATTGCCCCTAACGGTGAGAGCCAGTGCTGCCATCAGCCATCTGTTAACACGGAGGTCCAGCTGCCAGGGCCAGACTTACACCTATCTGAAACACTTTTCTGAAATGTATACGGATAATAAAAGGTATTTTTGGCACCTATCAATTCACCTGTGGTGACTACAAAATTGCTGTATTCAAATTTAACTGCAAAGTAGATCTATCAACAAAGCTTGACTGACCAAAAGTGAAAAAAAACACCTGTCTGAAATGTATACAGGATAATAAAAGGTATTTTTTGGCACCTATCAATTCACCTGTGGTGACTACTAAATTGCTGTATTCAAATTTAACTGCAAAGTAGATCTATCAACAAAGCTTGACTGACCAAAAGTGAAAAAAACACATGTCTGAAATGTATACGGATATTAAAAGGTATTTTTGGCACCTATCAGTACACCTGTGGTGACTACAAAGTTGCTGGATTCAAATTTAACTGCAAAGTAGATCTATCAACAAAGCTTGACTGACCAAAAGTGAAAAAAACACCTGTCTGAAATGTATACGGATATTAAAAGGTATTTTTGGCACCTATCAGTACACCTGTGGTGACTACAAAGTTGCTGGATTCAAATTTAACTGCAAAGTAGATCTATCAACAAAGCTTGACTGACCAAAAGTGAAAAAAACACGTATCTGAAATGTATACTGATAATAAAAGGTATTTTTTGGCACCTATCAACCTGTGGTGACTACAAAGTTGCTGGATTCAAATTTAACTGCAAAGTAGATCTATCAACAAAGCTTGACTGACCAAAAGTGAAAAAAAACACCTGTCTGAAATGTATACGGATATTAAAAGGTATTTTTGGCACCTATCAGTACACCCTGTGGTGACTACAAAATTGGCATGGTTATTCTACATTTTACTGCAATGCTGTCCTCAATTAACAAAGCTGTAGTGCGCCAAAGTGAAAAAACAAGTATCTGAAATGTATTCGGATAATAAAAGGTATTTTTGGCACCTTTCAATTCACCTGTGGTGACTACAAAATTGCTGTATTCACATTTAAGTGCAAGGTGCCTCAATGAACAAAGCTGTAGTGCGCCAAAGTGAAAAAACACGTATCTGAAATGTATTCGGATAATAAAAGGTATTTTTGGCACCTTTCAATTCACCTGTGGTGACTACAAAATTGCTGTATTCACATTTAAGTGCAAGGTGCCTCCATGAACAAAGCTGTAGTGCGCCAAAGTGAAAAAACACGTATCTGAAATGTATTCGGATAATAAAAGGTATTTTTGGCACCTTTCAATTCACCTGTGGTGACTACAAAATTGCTGTATTCACATTTAACTGCAAAGTAGCTCTATCAACAAAGCTGTACTGCGACAAAGTGAAAAAACACGTATCTGAAATGTATTCGGATAATGAAAGGTATTTTTGGCACCTATCAACCTGTGCTGACTACAAAATTGCTGGATTCTAATTTAACTGCAAGGTGGCTATATCAACAAAGCTGGAATGGGCAAAATTGAAAAGAACACCTATCTGAAATGTATACTGATAATAAAAGTGGAGTTTTGCACCTAACAAAGAGACCTGCAGTTACTAGAAAAGATGTGTATCCTAATATAAGTTCAGGCTGCCCAATATCCAGGAAATATTTCAATAGAAAACTGTTAATAATAAAGCTATTGCAGTGCAATGTCTACACTAAGGCCGTGTTCACACGGCTTATTCCCGACGGATTTGTGAGCCGTATTGAGCGCACAAATCCGCCGTGAATAAGGGGCGGGACGGGGACGGGGCCGGAGCGCGGCGGGAGCGCCGCTCCCGGCCCCATAGACAATGCATTGTTTACGGCGCGTCCGCGCCGTAAATAATGTGCATATCGCTTTCTCCCCCCGCGGCGGATTCGCCGAGCGGGGAGGAGCGACGGATTCCACTGTTCTCAATGAGAGCAGTGGATTACCGTAATTGCTGCCGCGGATTGGCGCCATACTGAAGCGCAAATCCGGCATGCAGTACGGCGCCAATACGCGGCAGAATAAGCCGTGTGAACGAGGCCTAAGTCTTGGTGAACTATATCCAGTATTCTTTAAAGAGCTTGTCTGTGTTCGCCTGCGGGACCCCCCACCGCTCCCCCCCGTGACTTTACAGCGGTAGATGCGGCTGTAAAATTCTCTACCTAACTACATAAACTCTTCAAATCTCTGATCTAACAAAGTAGGATGGATCACAGCTGAAAGGAGAGCTTTCTCTGTGAAGAAATAGAATAATTTCGCTGAGTTGTTTGCTGAGCTGTTTGGACAGAGGCAGAGCGCACGTCCTACTGCTCTGAGACGCTGATAGACACTGATCATGAACAGGAAGGGCTGTTCTCTGTACCACGAGGGCATGTGATTTTTTCAGCCAATCGCAACCATACACATCCCAGTCATGACGTCGCACACACATCTCACCCTGCTCTATTCTGTAAGCTGATTTGCTGGCCGCCAAAATGACAGGAAGCGCTGAAAATGGCGCAATATTAATAGATTATGCACAGATTTTAACCTAAATTATCGCGTGATCTAAAAAATCTGATCAACGTAAATACCGTGCCGATTTCAACTTTGTCGATAATAATCGCTCAACACTACTGTTAATACATTGAACTGAACAATACGGGATATTGCAAGCTCAAAAGCACCCTCTAGTGGTGGCTGAAGGCAGTCAGAATTATCTTATATACCTTAAAGGGGTTTTGCCACAAAGGCATTTCATGTTCTCTATTCCTCACTTCAGCTTTCAGTGTGCTCAGTAGTGGGTGTGTTTGATTTGTTTGAACTCAGTAGAATGACATCACCGGGGGTTGTATACTCGCTCAGCAGTGATTGTGTGAGATTATTATGCAGGGAATAGATTGACAGTAGCTGCATGAGAGGAAAGGTGATGTCTGAGCATGTGTGGCAAAACTGAGGAGCCCTGGTCATATCCCATAGTGATGAGCTGTAAACACTGGATCACTAAGTGAGCAGCTAAAACAAAAACGGTACAGAATTTTTAATAATGGTGAAAATGTTTATTATGTAATTTTAAAGCTTCCCACGTTAATTTTACGTTGTGGCAATACCCCTTTTGTGTTTATGTGTAGAAAATGGAACTCTTTATCAGAAAATTTGAGCGCCAACTACTATTAACATGTATTGATGTTAACCTGATACGGTCTGACCTATATTCTTGAGGCTAGAGATGAGCGAATTGATTCTAACGAAGTGAAATTCATTTAGAATTTCAGGAAAAATTTGATTCTGAACAAAGCCGAAGTTCATGGCGATTCGTGAGCACATGGCGTGACATGGGGAAAAGAACTATGGGAAAGTAACACCCTCAATGACATGTGCAGACATGAAGCCAATCAGCAGCCAGTCAGCATCTGTGATGTCACAGCCCTATAAATAGGGCAGCCATGTTAAATTCTGCCACTTGTCACTGTGTCTCGTATGCACAAGTATCTCTCTGTAGCAGCACTAGATTGCACTCTGTGTGAAATACTTCCGTTTTTCGAGTTACTGGGGTGAAATACCTTTCAAATACACAGGTGTGTGTTATATACACACCTGTTCCTGAACCAGCGCTTTTTATTTTTGGATATTGCTATCTGTGGCAAAAAGTTAATTTTTTGCAGTGTGTGTATGTCTCCCCTACACATAGCTGAAATCCATCCAGTCCAGTTTGTAGGGATATTGCTATCTGTGGCAGAGTTCATTTTTTCACTTATTGTGGGTAACTCTGTGTCAAATCCAGTGTGTGTATTTCTCCCATACACACATCTGAAATCCATCCAGTTCAGTCTGTTGGGATATTGCTATCTGTGGCAAATAGTTAATTGTTTTACTTATTGTGTTGATTCTGTTAAACACTGAAACATGTAGAGCACCCCCCCCCCCCGAAAGAGTGGAATGGGTGTCGGCAGTAATTTTGCATTGACGTCACTGATCATTTCGCCCTTCCTTTCATCCGATAGTGTTCTCTTTCAATCGGTCAATAATCCATCAGTATTGCTAAAGCCAAAAAGAAACAGGAGTTGATCCGAAAAAGAGATAACAAGTAAATGGAATATTTGCATGTCTTCTGTGTTTTGTATCCACTCCTGTTTTTGGCCGCCTAATCATCAGACAATCCTGATGCAAACAAAGGACCATATCATACTGGCCTTATGGCTTCTCCGAAGACACAATTGGTTTTGTTTGTCCTTTTCATTCCTTCTGACAGATTAAAAGAAGTGGAAAACCAAACATAGTGGCAACGTCATAGAGTGGTGAAGAGTGGAAACAGCAGTAGGAAACCACATGGTGGTTGAGTCAGAGAGTGGTCAGTTGACAGCAGCACAAGTAGTTTACAGAGAGGCACAATGACAGATTGTGGAGGTGGCAGCAGCATGAGTAGGCCACAGATTGGCACAATTACACAGTGTGCAGGTGGCAGCAGCAACAGCAACAGCAGCAGCATCAGGCCGGAGAGTGGAACAATTGCATAATTTTGAGGTGGCGACAGCCAGGTGACATAATGAGGAGGTGGCTGCAGCAGCAGCAGCATCAAGCTAGTGAGTGACATGGTGACATGGCTGATCTAAGCTGATGTATCAGGAATTGGTGTGTGGAAATCCTGGCTGATTCATCTTGACAAAGGTGAGTCTCTCCACATTTCGGGTGGACAAGCGAGTTCTCCTTGGGGTAGCTATGGTCCCCACTCTCCACCTCGGCTTGGCACAATCCATCAGTTCTCTCAATGGTGCAGAGTCCACCACTTTAAAAGGGAGGGACTGCAGTACCACCAACTTGTACAGGAGCACGGACAGCTTCTGTGCCGTAGGATGGCTGGACGCATACTGCTGTCTCTTAGCAATCGCCTCGGTGAACGACTGATGGTGCGATAAGTGGCGAGGAGCAGGAGCATCTGGACCAGTAGATGATGGGAAACACAGACCTCTCTCTTCAGCAGAGGTGGTGGAAAAAGTAACTCTTTGGCACAGAGAACAATATCCCAAAATAACCTGCCTATAATGGAGATGTGTGTATATGACAAATACACAAGCTGTATTTCAAAGGTGTTTCACCTTATAAGTGAAAAAATTAACTCTTTGGCCCCAAAAAATATCCCAAAATTAACATGCCTTTTAAAGGAGATGTCGAGTGAGAA
>JAODAL010073866.1:0-14588 GCA_025379985.1 Phyllomedusa bahiana
ACACAAGAAAAATTGCATTTTTTTTTACAGCAATGACAAAGAAACATTGCTAGAAAATTTTCGTACAATGTGGCCCATTTGAAAAAAAACTAGGGCCGCACCACGGGAAAACAGTATTTAAAAGTTATAACGGAAACAAAACGGTGGTTTTTTCACCTATAAATACACCTCGGACTACAAAATTTCTGTATTCAAATTTAAGTACCAGGTGGGTCTAGAACAAAGGGCCGCACCAAAGTAAAAAAAAAAAACCATTTGAAAAGTATATGGATAATAAAAAGGGGTTTTTTTCACCTATGAAATACACCGCAAATTTTCTAGCAAATTTTTTATGGTTATATAAGTAAAAGAGGGGCTTTTGAACAAAACTGGGGTGCGCCAAAGTGAAAAAAAAACGAAAATTTAAATTTTGTACTGTTAATAATAGGTGGTTTTTGCACCCATAAAAAACACCTCGGGGACTAGAAAAATTCGTATCCTATTTTAGTACAAAATGGGTCTTTGAACAAAGCTGGGGTGCGCCAAAGTGAAAAAACGGAAAAATTTTGGGACTTTTAATAATAAAATGGTTTTTGCACCTATAAATAACCTGAGGGGGACAAAAAAATTCTGTATCCTATTTTCGTACAAATGGGGGAAAGAACAAAGCTGGGGTTTCGCCAAATAAAAACACGGAATTAAATTGGTACGTTAAAAAGGTGGTTTTTTGCCCAAAATATACCTCGGGGCTAGAAAAATTCTGTTCCTATTGAAAAACAAAATGGGTCTTTTAACAAAACAGCTGCGCCAAAGGAAAAAAAAAAAATAATTAAATTGTTAGGTAATAAAACGTAATTTTTGCACCTATAAATACACCGCGTGACTAAAAAGTTCTGTACCTATTTTAGTACAAAAAGGTCTTTGAACAAAGCTGGGCTCGCCAAAGTGAAAAACAGGAATTAATTGGGGTACTGTTAAAATAGGGGTTTTGCACCTAAAAATACACCTGCGGGGACTAAAAAGTTCTGTATCCTATTGTAAGAACAAAGTGGGTCTTTGAACAAAACTGACGTGCCAAAGTGAAAAAAACCAAAAAATTGTGACAATAATAAAAATGAGTTTTTGCACCTATCCAAAAACCCTGGTTACTAGAAAAGATCGCACCCCCAAATAAGTACACGCACAAAATACAAGCAAAATTTGCAAAAACTGGCCAAAAAAGTTTTATTTCAAACAGGGCAAAAACAGAGTCTGGGCTGCCAATATCCACTCTCCTTTTTAAAAAGCGCCTGCCTGTCTGCCCTGGTTCGCCCCCCACAAAAGGCCCGAAAAGGGGGTAAACCCGTGGTAGATGTGTTGCGGTCCCACGATTCAGTCTATGGATACGTTCTGGAGCTCATCAAGGAATAAGGAGTACAAAATCACCCACACCATTACGTGTAACACTGTGGGGGTGATTTATTTGCCACATGTCCTTGCGATCTGATCTATATTGATTTAACCACGTGAGAATTGAAACGTAGAACAAGGGAAAACAGTTTTTGAGTATTAGGCTGCTAAAAATGAAGAGGAATCAATCATCTCAAACCCATCGCTCGCATTTTAAAAGGGGGTGATTGAAAGAATTTCCTTCCCAAAAAGGAAGCGGGGTGGATATTTGACCTTAAAACAAATGTCCCTTTTTGGATAAATGTTATTTGAGCTTTTCCCCTTTCTTTAACTACTTTTGGCAGGTTTTAAGATATGTATATATTTTATGATGTTTTTAATTTTGTATTTATTTTGCAATGTCGTCATTGGTTTTTGGGGCCTCCTGTCTTATATTGGGGTATTCTGTGCAACGATGAAAAAACTAAAAAAGAAATTTTTTTTTTTTAAAATTTTTTTTTTTTCACAGGTTTTTTTTTTTGAGGATTTTTACAGTCTTATCTAATTACATTTTTTTTTACACACATATTTGGTGTTATTTTCACTTTATGCCAATAATTTTTTTTTTTTTCACAGATATTTTATCACATATACTTGTGTTTTCTTGTATAACACATTTTTTCTCAATTTTTTTTTTCAGGTTTTTCTCCATAGCATTATGCATATTTATATATGATATTTTATTGAATAACACATTTATGTGTTACTTTCATATTATGTTTAAATAATTTTTTTTTTCATACAAAAATTTTTTTCAAACACATTTTTATATAATATTTATTATATGATGTCTTATTGTTCTTACACATATTTTTATATATATTGATACTATGTATGTATATATATATATTGTGACAACTCACATGCCTCCCGCCGCCATCTTGGGTCGTTCCAGGGGATATTCCGCTCTTGGACCGCCGTCCTTTGGTAGAAGGGGTTGGCACTTTCACCAGGGCACTTGGACCCCAGGTTTTTTCAGTCTGCTCCCCCCAGTTTTAAATTCTTTAGCACGAAACACGTACAGAAAACAGTAAACAAACCCGGCCGTCTGGCCACTCACTACATTTGTAGCGCCCTCTCTACATAGGGTCTGGACCTAAGCCAGTCAGACATACCATCTTACCCGTCTCCACTGGTTTAGGCTTTCAAATCAGCCACCGCGGGCCCCAAGCCTTGGGGGAAGAGCCTCTCCCCACTCTCCCCTCCATTCCAGGAAACGAACCACACCCCCCCGTATACCTGAAGGCCCAAACCCTTTTTTAAAGGGAAAACCCCAACCCCATCCAAATCCTGGCCCGGCCCATGGGAGTAGAACCCCACCCCCACACATTGCTACTCCCCAAAAAACCCACCCAGGAAAAGGGTAAAGCCACCTAAAACTACTCCATTGCCAACCACTTTGTGAGGGTGACAAACATCGGGTGGCCCCTTACCCCACCAGGGCCAGGTATCCTTGGGGGCATGTTGCATAGAGAACCGGGGATAACTCCCCCTAGGGGAAATGGTAAATACCCGATTGCCCTGTCACAATATATATAAATATATATAATAATATATATAATAAAATATATATATAAAATAAAAATATATATAATTTTTACAACCAGCATATAATTTTGTATATTGTAATTTGGTCTTTTGTGGGTATAATAAGGGCAATTTATATACTTTTTTCCTTCTCTTCACTGCACACTTTTACTTTTACTTTTTGGTTTTTTTTTTGCACTCTTAGTATTGTGCATGCTATTTTATATAAGATATTATAGTGTTTTTTATATATATAATTCTTTGTAGTATTTGTTGCCGCATTTTATTAGTAGTAATAGTGGTATTTTGTCTCTATTTATAATTTGAACTACTATCCCGGTAGCAGGTTAAATTCTATGTATGGTTCTGTTATAGAGCCACAGTTTGACAGCTCAAGATGGCGTCTGCCTTATTTCTGCTTCCGGATGTCATTATGGAGCCATGTGTTTCCAGTCCAAAGATGGCGTTTGTTTTATTTCTGGCTGCTTTTCTGACATGGAGCCATGTGCTTAAGATGGTGCCCGTTTCACTTCCGCTTCCGGTTGGCATTATGGAGCCACGTGTTGCCAACCCAAAGATGGTGTCTATTATATTTCCAGTTCCGGTGTTACATCCCGGCGGTCACATCCGGTTCCGGTTTTACATGCGGCCGCAATTGTTACTATTTTTGGGTTTGTTATATTGATGTGTATGCATTTCATTTTTGTTTTATATATCATATGATTGTCCTTGGATCTCTGTAATATATGTTTTATATTTTAACTATGTAATTATATTGTATGTTTGTTTTGTGATATGTGCCCATTGGTTTATACATATGTCTATCATGATTATCTTGTTCTGATTGGATCATACTTCTTATATATTTGTAACCTATTCCTAGTTCTGGTATTCCCCCTTGAGGAAGCGTTCAGGCGAAACGCGCGTCGGGGTCTGGCATCCCTCCAGACTTAGGTTGGCCCATTGGCTAAGTATGTTATTTCATGCATTGTCATTTATTATGGTTATATTTTATCTTGGTCAAGATACTGTTTGGTGTATTTTCCTGTAGCTGTTGGTGTGGATTGTCTTGTTCTTTTGGGTGGTGTTGTATATTGTTTATTTTGTCAGTATATATTGTTTTATGTTTTTGATTACATAATAAAGTTTAATTTTACCTTAAGGTTTTGTTATTGGTTTGTTTGGTTTTCACCTTATGGTTATATCATTTATATATTTTTGCCAGGTGAGGTTTTTGTAGGTTATTTATGAGGAGAGGACAGTAGAATTGAATTTATTTAGTCTTGAGAAAAGACGGCTCCGAGGGGACATGATTAATTTATATAAATGGTCCCTACAAAAAGTATGGGGGAAAATAATTTTGGTTGGAGAAAAAAGGATTAAATCTCCAGAGGAGAAAAGCGTTCTTCACTGTGAGTTTTTTCACAGCGCCAATCATGTTTTGCCAAGCTTTATTAATACAGGTTCTGGGTACAGCTTTAAAGAAGGCCGGTCAATTAGAATATAATGCAATTTTATTTAACATAGGAATTAATTAATCAATTATAATAAAATGATAACATATGAGTGATATAATAAACAAAGGTTAAACACCTACAGCATCACTCAATTCCATGAATGCATTGCTCACCTGGGATTTATAATGTTGTATGCTCTTTGGTGAGGGTGCACGGACAACTCCCAGGACCTGTGAAGCCATGTAGATCTAAACAAAAATCTGTAGATCCAACACCGCAAAAATTTTTAAAACATTTTTTTTGAATTTTTTAGAAATAAAAAAAAAAAAAAGGGAATAATGTTTAAAAAAATTTTTGGGGTGCTGATCACAGACTTTTGTTTTTCGCACAGCATCACCTGGGGCTTGAAAATCATCTGTCCAAAAGCATCAACAGGAACAAATGCCGAAAAGAAGAGAACTCCGTAACTGAGAATTACACCTTTTATACAAAAACACAGTGAAATAGGTCCTTATCCTCAAATAACTCTTCATCCACAACAAGTTATCACCATTGCGTTTTTTTGGGAAAAAATAGTGGGTATGTTCTTCAAAAATTCAAACCACTAGGGGCGCTTTCCATATGAGCAAACTGCCCTTTTTATTTCTTCCTACATGTACACCACGGGTTTTTGGGAAGCATTAATAATCCAAATCATGGAATATAAATCATTGGGGTCTTACTTATACCCGATCTTCCCTTTCAACCCGGGCATAGGATTTGCTTTTTGCTTTGACAAAGCAGTACATGAATGCTACGATTCGAGATACACCCTTTGCCAAGCAGCCACGATTGTCATAATGACCTTTAAATTGACTATATCCCCTGTTAGCTACTTTAAAGCCAATTTCCCAAAGTGGAAAACAAAAATAAAGCAAATAATTACACATGTAACACATTCCTATAAATACTCTTTTACATATAATATAATATCACCCCGGCCACTTTATTAGGTACACCTGCATGGGGGTTGAACCCCCTTTTGCCTTTCAAACTGCCTAAATTTCCCTTCTGGCAAGTTTCCAAAAGGTTGCAACGAGCCAAAGGGTCCCCGGGGCCCAAAGAGGCCCAAAGAAAAATTTCCCCACACCATGACACCACCAACCCCCCCAGCCTAACCGTTGATACAAGGCGGGATGGATCCATCTTTCATGTTGTTGACCCCAATTTCTGACCCTACCATCCGAATGTCGCAGCAGAAACGAGCCCATCAGACCGGGGAAAACTTTTTTTCCAATCTTCTACGTCCAATTTTCGGGGAGTTTTTGGGCAAATTGGGCCTCATTTCCTGTTTCATACTGAAAGGGTGGCACCCCCGTGTGGTTTTTTCTGCGCTGTAGCCCATCGCCTCAAATTTGGCCACGGCGTTCAAGATGCTCCTGCCTACCTTGGTTTTGTAACGGGTGGCTATTTGATCACTGTTCCCTTTTCATCAGCTCGAACCAGTCTGCCCATTCTCCTTTGCCCTCTGGCAAAACAAGGCTTTTCCGCCCACAGGACTGCCCTCACTGGATTTTTTTTTTTTCGGACCATTCTCTGTAAACCCCAGAGATGGTTGTGCTAAAATCCCGGGATCAGCAGTTTCGAAATACTCAACCACCCTTCCTTTTGGGACCAACAACCATGCCACTTCAAAGGGACTCAAATCACCTTTCTTCCCCAACTGATCCCGGTTTTAACTCAGGGGATTGTCTTGACCAGTCTACAGCCTAAATGCACTGATTCCGCCATGTATTGGCTGATTAGAAATTAAGTGTTAACGGCAGTTGGGACAGGGGTACCAATAAAATGGCCGTGAGTGTATATATATAATATAAAATATAAAAATAATATATTAAAATATATAAAACAACCGTATTTTCCAGGTATCCGAGGATACACTTTCACAAAAAGTTTTAAAACCCTAGTCTACTCTACCCTTAATACCACAAGATCTACAACCAGCAACTCCAGCAACACCCTCATATAACCCTTTAGGGGGTAACATCTCAAATTAAACTTCCCTTTTTTTCACTTTCCTTACTCTGACCACCAAGGGATTGACAATCTTTTTCCCTTTTGATAAATAAACTTAAAGGGTTTTTGTTGGAAAAGTCCCCCCCCAATGGGGTCATTGTGAAAAAATTTCCATGCACTCGATAATGGGTTTTTATCAATTGGGTGTGTGAATCAACGTAGATATAATCTGCACTGTGCCGCCCCTGTGTCTTTCCTTATTTTTTCGCATATCTCCCACAAGGGGGGCTCTAACCTTTCCCACTGACCCTTTGAACCACTTTTTCAGGGTATCCTTGGGCTACAAATTTATGTACCAATTTTGATGAAATTCGGACCTCACCTTGTTCTGTACCCGGGAGCATATTCCTCCAGGCCCATAAAAACTGACATATTCAGTCACTTGGCGCAACATGGGACCCCATGGTGTCCCTGTTGCAAACCCAGTACAACAAAAATACAACACAAATAATTCCTTGTTAATTGATCTCAAAGAGTTCCATCAGGAACCCGATCATACCAAACTATCATCCTCTCCAAGTTTCCGTCGCACTGCCTCCAATCCTTGATCTAATGATATGTTGCTATATAGACTTTTTATCTGATAGGTACATTTTATATATCTGAGGTGAAGACTGAATATGTTGTCCAGTCTCAATAGCCCAGCATATTGCTGTTATTGAGATATGGGGACGATTCAGTCTCTAGCATCACATAAAAGGGTTTGGGCTCCTATCAAAGTGACTGAGTCGGACGGGGCCTTCTGCATAAAGCTTTATTGATAAATGAGGCAGAAGTTTCCCTCCAGGTTTTTAGCCTCCGCTGAACTGAGCGGCCATGAAAGCCAATCCATATCCAAGGTGTGTATACAGCGCATAGGAAATACATGTAAAGCAAGGGGGAGCAGCAGCCACAGATGACTCCAATGACTGGAGAAGCAATCAGCGCGGGGAAAGGTGCAGAGGAGAATTCTAGGAGGAACAAGCAGAGAAGAGTCCTAACTTCTTCTCTCAACGTTTGCCGGTCACATTTCGGATCCAAGGCAGGAAGGTTTAGACTCGAGTGTTCACATCTGGGGTGTTCGGGTTTCCACAATGGTTTCCCAGAATGTGACACCACACCATGAACTAGGCCTTGAAACACAAGGGGAACCCCCAGAGTCACCCTAGAAAGAAGATATGAGACTTAAATCTTTTACTGCCAAGAACGTACATTAAATTAAAATTAAAATAATTGCTAGGGACTACAATATATGGGCGAGGGGTTTTTGGTGTATCCTCACTAATGATTTAATAGCTACAAAACTTCTTAGCATTACTTTGTGCTCCTCCTTCTAGACTTGTCCTCTGTCTTCACTATTACTGTGTCCTCTTTCTAGATCTGTCCTCTGCCTTCTCCATTACTCTGTGTTCCTCCTCCTAGACCTGTCTTCTGCTTTCTCCATTACACTGTGCTCCTCTTCCCATACCTGTCTTCTGCTTTCTCCAATACTCTGTGCTTCTCCTCCTAGACCTGTGCTCTGCCTTTTTTTATGACACAGTGACTTTCCGGACCTGTCTTCTTGCTTTCTGCATTACACTGTGCTCCTCCTCCTAACCTGTCCTCTGCCTTCTACTGTGCTCGTCCTTTAGACCCACCCTCTGACTTCTACTTTACTTTGTGCTCTTCCTCCTAGACCTGTCCTCTGCCTTCTTCATTACATTGCGCTCCTCCTTTTAGACCTGTTTTCTGTCTTCTACGTTACTCTGTGCTCTTCCTCCTAGACCTGTCATCTGCCTTCTCCATTACTATGTGCACCTGCTTCTAGACCTGTCTTATAATCAACATAAAGAAAGGAGTTCATCATCTTTCCCCCGATCCCACTCAACCCCTTTACTAGATACATCATCATGGTCAATGGCTCCGTGCTACTTCAGGCCTGCTCGGCTATAACATGGGGTTTTGATGGTCAGAGTGCACATTCAGTGTTCACCGGTTCATTGGATTGTCAGGAAAAAACAAGCTAGTTATGGCTGCTCTCATCTGCTGTCCACTGACCTGACCACAGGCTGCAATGAGCAAGGACATTACTTGAAAAAGGGAAAGTGTAGGTATGTTTAGGATTTGCACTCACATCGCAGATGCCTTTCCTCTGCTTACTAGGCCCCGGGGCACACCATGCTTTTAAAGATGTTGATTCCCCAATGCCAAAGACAATCCTCATTGCTGATCACCGTTACATCTGTCTCCATTTGAGCTTTTGGGGTTGTTTCTATTATCATCCAAATCACCCCAGCCGGCCAGGGAGCAGGTAGTACCGGGAGTCACAGGGGAGTCGATGACAGGAAGCCTGATAGTATTTACGCCATCAGTCTTGGAGGTCTCGCTGTTCAACTGTGAGGAGCGAAAGAAGGAAAATACATTGATACCGGGAAGACAATAAAACACGAATGGAAATAAAACCAGTCATAGAAGAGAGGTCTCACCCTCAGGAGGTGGATATCACTCCGATTTGTTGTAGAATTGTATTCTGGATGTCGGAATGATTGTCGGATGGTAGGAACCTGTGATATTCGTCTGGGTACAGGAAGTCATGAGCGCCAAGGACCACACGTACTCTATCTACAGGCCTGAGGAAAAATAACAGATGGATGTGATGTGGCCCCATTCTAGAGCCCATATTAGTCCACAAGGCCCAGACTCCCTGCAATATCTATAAAGTGAACTTAGAACCTGCAGAACTGGATCTGCAGTCACAGTACAACCTTCTGAATGATGCCATCAGGGCTGGATATTCAACTAGGCACCCATGGGGAACAGTAACGTATGAGGTTTTTTTTACAACTTTTTTTTTCCCACCAACCCTCCATGACTCCCTACCCTTCAGAACGGGTGGTGGGGAAGGAGGGGGTACGGTATCTGCTGGTGGCACATGGATGGACATTGGGAGCAGCCAGGCCCTGACTGGCAATATGCCCAGCCAGGCAGATGCAAGGTGGGCCACCAGGGTTAGGGTTGCTGCACCGGCTCAGAGTTCCCACCACCGGGGGGCCTGGTGATTCCCCCTGATGAGCCCAAAGTTCCAAATCCGACCAGTGGCGCAGGTAGAGGGACCGCAGTGTTAGCACCTGCAACCAGAACCCTGAGCCAGGTGGCCCACTGGCCCTCCTCGCCACACAGCTGCATTGCTGGGTCACATAGATCACAGCGCGATGACGTCAACCTGTGTGGTGACCCAGAGGAGAGGCTGAGGTGTAACGATTCTGGAGGTGGATCCACTGGACCACCGCAGGCGATGGCGTAAGCCCCTACCAGGGAGTGGAATCTAAGTGGGACCCGGTTTTCACCAGACCCGCCGCAAAGCGGGATTGGTCTTGCTGCGGCGGGTGTCCCCTAGGTCACTACCACTTTGGCGGGGCTTGCCTGCGGTGGCGGCCCAAGGTGCGAGGTACAGGAACGGCAGGCAGGCTCGTAGTCGAGGACCAGACAGAGGGTCAGGACAGGCGGCTTTTGGTCGTGGACGGTAGACAAGCAGGTGGTCGGGGCAGGCGGCAAGGTTGTAGACGGTAGACGTAGCAGAGGGTCGGTACACAGGAAGGCAATACTGGAACGCTCAGGAAAACATTCACCATGGGTATGAACACCAAGGATCCGGCGAGGGCCGGCAGGAAGTGACCGGACTAAATAGGATCAGTGCCCGGCAATGAAGCAATTACCGGCGCACTGCCCCTTTAAATTCAAATGGCCGGCGCGCGCCCGCCCCGAGGGGCGGAGCTACGTGCAGGGAACCGGAAGCAGCCTGAGCAGGAGCGTGGCCGGGTAAGTGCATGCCGGCGGGGATGGGGAGGCGAGCGGACCCCGAATCCGACGTGCGGGACGGGGCTCCGCTCGGTGCAGGGGCACGGGCGCGCCTCCGACCCGGGACAGTGGTCGCAGGGGCGTCCGTGACATGAGGAATATACTTGTCATGACGGCCCTCACATTCAACACTCCCTGGGAGCACTCACACTGTAGTTAGGGGAAAAGCTGCAGATAATGGTAGTCATAGTTCTCTGAGCAGGGCCGGGACGACGGGTAGGCAGAAGTAGGCGATCGCCTAGGGCGCCTACCTCTGCCTGTCCCTAAGGGGCGCAGGCAGGGGCCCTGAACCTCCCGGGCTCCAGGCCGCTGCCGTGGGCCTGGAGCACCGACTGGCCCTTCAGCTGCGCTCCCTTCTCCGCAGACAGTGTCGACTGACACAGCGGGGCCGCCGGGTCCTCATAGCGCTGAGGACCCGCCGTGGCCCCGTGAGGCTCAGCTTGGCAGCATCGCGATGAAGTGAGGTCATCACGACGCTACCTCTCCTCAGACGCACAGCCCGTCATAAGCTGTGCGCCCGAGGAGCTGCCGGAGGAGCGCGCGGCTGGTAAAGAAGAGGACAGAAGAGGAGCGCGCGGCCGGGAAGCAGGTAAGGTAAGTATTAATGTTGTTATTTTTACCTGAGAGTGCCCCTATATACCCCTGCCTGAGCCCCTATATCTATATGCCTGCCTGAGCCCCTATATCTATATGCCTGCCTGAGCCCCTATATACCCCTGCCTGAGCCCCTATATCTATATGCCTGCCTGAGCCCCTATATACACCTGCCTGAGCCCCTATATCTATATGCCTGTCTGAGCCCCTATATCTATATGCCTGTCTGAGCCCCTATATACACCTGCCTGAGCCCCTATATACACCTGCCTGAGCCCCTATATCTATATGCCTGCCTGAGCCCCTATATATCCCTGCCTGAGTCCCTATATCTATATGCCTGCCTGAGCCCCTATATGCACCTGCCTGAGCCCCTATACCTATATGCCTGCCTGAGCCCCTATATACCCCTGCCTGAGCCCCTAAATACCAATGCCTGAGCCCTTATATACCCCTGCCTGAGCCCCTATATCTATATGCCTGCCTGAGCCCCTATATACCCCTGCCTGAGCCCCTATATCTATATGCCTGCCTGAGCCCCTATATACACCTGCCTGAGCTTCTATATCTATATGCCTGCCTGAGACCCTGTATATCCCTGCCTGAGCCCCTTTTTATCTATATGCCTGCCTGAGCCCCTATATTCCCCTGCCCGAGCCCCTATACCTTTATGCCTGCCTGAGCCCCTATTCCTGCTTGAGCCCCTATATACCCCTGCCTGAGCTCCTTTTATGCCTGCCTGAGCCCCTATATACCCCTGCCTGATCCCCTATATCTATATGCCTGCCTGAGCCCCTATATACCCCTGCCTGAGCCCCTATATCTATATGCCTGCGTGAGCCCCTATATACACCTGCCTGAGCCCCTATCTCTATATACCTGCCTGAACCCCTATATCTTTATGCCTGCCTGAGCCCCTATATCTATATGCCTGCCTGAGCCCCTATCTCTATATGCCTCCCTGTGTGCCCCTATATACACTTGCCTGAGCCCCTATATACACCTGCATGAGCCCCTATCTCTATATACCTGCCTGTGTGCCCCTGTATACCTGCCTGAGTGCCCCTATATTTATATACCTGCCTGTCTAAGGGGACAATATATACACATGCCTTACTGAGAGGGCATATCTGTATACCTGCCTAACTGATGGGGACCTATATAGCTTCCTATCTGAGGGGGCATATATAACTGTCTAACTGAGGGGACATATATACCTATAAGTAAGGAGTTGCTGGTAACGGTTCTTTACCGTGATCTTGTTCAAGCCCCGGTAGTCAATGCAGGGCCGTAAGGTACCGTCCTTCTTCTTCACGAAAAAGAACCCCGTGCCAGCGGGGGACGAGGACTTCCGGATTAACCAATTCTTGAGATTCTCCTGGATGTACTCCAACATGGCTTGGGTCTCAGGAACAGACAGAGGGTAGACTCGGCCACGGGGAGGACTGGAACCCGGCAATAAGTCAATCGGGCAATCGTATGGACGATGCGGCGGAAGACTCTCGGCTTGTCTCTCGGAGAAACACATCGGCATACCCCAGATATTTCGGGCGGCATGCCCGGGCAGCGGCTCCTGAAGGGTTAAGCGAGAGCAGGGAAGCACCGGGCGAGGTGCCACCAAACACCGCCCCCGACAGTTGGGACCCCAACGAATCACCTCTCCAGTAGACCAGTCCAGGATAGGAGAGTGGAGCCGTAGCCATGGGAGTCCGAGGAGGATCGCCGACGAGGAGCGAGGCAACACATAGAAGGCGATCTCCTCCTTATGCAGTGCCCCCACATGGAGAGACAGTGGCTTGGTGACGAACTGGATGGTGTCGCTAAGCAGCTCCCCGCTGACTGATGAGATGACAAGCGGTTTCTCCAGACGTACCACTGGAAGCCGATACCGCCTCACTAGAGACTGGTGGATGAAGTTCCCGGCAGAGCCCGAGTCCAGAAACGCTGGAACCTGGAATGTGATACCAGACTCTGACACGACCTGCACAGGCATCAACAGGCGTGGAGAGGAGGAGGTTGCACCTAGGAATGCCTCTCCCACAGATCCTAGGTGCGGGAGTTTCCCGCAGCCTTGGGGCGCTTGGGACAAGTCCTCCGAAAATGCTCTGGGCTGCCACAGTAGAGACACAAGTTCAGTTGTCGCCGCTGGGCCAATTCTTGCTCAGAGAGGCGAGCCCGATCAATCTGCATGGGCTCGTCGGTGGGTGTTGGAGGCTGTGGCGCTGGAGGCCCCTGGAACACCGGTGCCAGGCGAGGAAACCGGTGAGGTTGGGCTGACTGGCGCTCTTGCAGAAGCGTATATCGATGCGGGTCGCCAACCGGATCAAGTCGCTAAGGGAGGACGGGAGGTCTCTAGCGGCCAAGACGTCTTTAACTCGACTTGAGAGTCCCTTCTTGAACGTGAGCACATAGTGTGGCCTCGTTCCATGTCAGTTCAGAGGCCAGCGTACGGAATTGCACCGCGTAGTCTCCTACAGACAGGTCTCCCTGGCGTAGATTTAGGAGGGCCGTCTCAGCGGAGGAGGCGCGGGCTGTTTCCGCGAAGACGTTGCGGAACTCACTTAGGAATGACTGTAGATCCGCCTTCACCGGATCATCTCTGTACCATAGGTGTGTATCCAATGCCAGGGCCTTCCCGGAGAGGAGGCTGACCACGAAAGCCACCTTCGCACGTTCGGACAGGAACTGGTCGGTCATCAGCTCCATGTGCATAGAGCATTGGGTGATGAAGCCCCTGCATAGTTTCGGGTCACCGCTGAACTTGGATGGGAGTGACAGCCGAAGCTTGGGTCCCCTCGGGATCACCGGAACCGCTGAGGCAGGAGCAACTGGAGATGGCGGTGGCTGTTGCTGGACGGTGACGAGCTGCTGCACCAAGGAGGAAAGTTGCTCGAGCTGCTGCGCTTGCTGCGCAATCTGTTGTGATTGCTTGACCACGACGTTGGTGATGCTGGCAACACTTGGCAAGGGTACCTTGGCGGGATCAATGGCCGGATCCTACTGTTTCTGCACATGTGTGCCGCAGCCCTGCCAGTGGTACCCAGTTTTGCATACGTTTTTTTAGAAATGTTTTTGTGTGCAGAAACATACGTTTTACTTGGTGTACATTGATTTTAACCTATATGGGAAGGAAGGGGTGCTTCCATTTTGGGTTTCTGTCCCCGCCCACTCTCACAGGCTGTCATAAGAAGGGCAGCTTGCAGGTTGGGTGTTTTTTTATTTTTTCTCTCTGAATAATGGAGGTCGGTGGACCCAGTGAGAGGCCTGATTGGCTCGATTGAGAGGTAAAGATAGCATAGGAGTGCCCGATTTTGAGATCACGTTGAAAGTCGTGGGCAGCTTAAACATCTTTTGATCAAAATATGTGAACCGAGAGTCTCAAAGTTTTTTCATGTAAGAACTTATCCCTGACTCAACCTTGCAGATACAATACCCTGTAATGGGTCATTACATCTGTACTAGGCTGCCTGCCTATGGCCTAGTAGACGTTGGAAGTGGTGTCCCGGAGCAGGCAGCATGATGCCGTCACGCCACCCACTCTAGACCCTTTTTAATAGGGGCTCTGTTACAGCGCAGTTTTACTTACAATAGTCCAATAATAAATTAAGTATGATAGAATGATAATTTAATTGATTACATAAAATGTACATTGTGAAAAATGGTCCATATTTACCTATCTACTGAGTGAACCCTATATACCTTACTACTTACTGAGAGTGTCTATTTTTTAGG
>JAODAL010073867.1:0-14588 GCA_025379985.1 Phyllomedusa bahiana
GGGGGGGGTTCCTTTGGTCAGGAAGGGGGTACAGGTCCATCAGGAGGGGGTACCACCCAGTCGGGAAGGGGGTACACGGCCCCGGTCAGGAGGGGGTACAAGGTCGGTCAGGAGGGGGTACACGGTCCAGTCAGGAAGGGGGTACAGCCAGTCAGGAAGGGGGTACACAGCCAGTCAGGAAGGGGGTACACGGTCCAGTCAGGAAGGGGGTACACAGCCAGTCAGGAAGGGGGTACACGGTCCGGTCAGGAAGGGGGTACAAGGTCGGTCAGGAAGGGGGTACAGGGGCCCAGTCAGGAAGGGGGTACACAGCCAGTAGGAAGGGGGTACATGGTCCGGTCAGGAAGGGCGTACACGGTCCAGTCAGGAAGGGGGTACACGGTCCAGTCAGGAAGGGGGTACACGGTCCGGTCAGGAAGGGGGTACAAGGTCCGGTCAGGAAGGGGGTACACAGCCGGTCAGGAAGGGGGTACATGTGCCGGTCAGGAAGCGGGCACACGTACCAGACAGGAAGGGGGTACACAGCCAGTCAAGAATGGGGTACACAGCCAGTCAGGAAGGGGGTACACGGTCCGGTCAGGAAGGGGGTAAACGGTTGGTCAGGAAGGGGGTACACGGTCCGGTCAGGAAGGGGGTACACGGTTGGTCAGGAAGGGGGTAGACAGTCTGGTCAGGAAAGGGGTACACGGTCCGGTCAGGAAGGGGGTACACAGCCAGTCAGGAAGGGGGTACACAGTCCGGTCAGAAGGGGGTACACAGTCCGGTCAGGAAGGGGGTACACGGTCCGGTCAGGAGGGGGTACAGGTCGTCCAGGAAGGGGGTACACGGGCCGGTCAGGAAGGGGGGACCCGGGCCGGTCAGGAAGGGGGTACACGGTCCAGTCAGGAAGGGGGTACACGGTCCGGTCGGGAAGGGGGGGTACACAGTGGTCAGGAAGGGGGTCCCACGGTCGGTCAGGAAGGGGGTAATGAAACGGGAATTGAATATATGTTTTATAATTTCATAATTTTAATTTATGGCATCCATCTTGTCTTCTTCAAACTTAAATCTTTGTTTAATTATTCTGTATGAATTTTGACTAGGATACAAGGACATGTTCTGTTCCGCTCACATCATAATTTTTTGGTCTAGAGATACGTCTAGAAGGCCGTGGCATTTGAATAACAGGTCATAGTGCTGCTTGTTTAAGGTTATTAGTTAGTGTAACTGAGGCAGATGTCAGAGTATTCATTTTTATTTTTTGGTAGATGGGGAGGTGTCAGATTTTTTAAAATTAAATGATTATCTTTACATTAAGACATGATTGGATTGTAACCTATATCTTATGCTATATACTTATCTTTGATTGGATTGTAATATGCCTACCTTCTCTGTATGATCACGCCTATACCCTTTAAAAAATCATATCAGTCCATAATAAAGTATTCTAATCTTTTGAATAGAATTGCAGTGCATTGTTGTGTTTTCGGGTCCGTGGGAGACAGAGAGGTTGCTAAGAAAGGATATCTACATCAGGAAGGTCCGGTCAGGAAGGGGGTACACAGCCAGTCAGGAAGGGGGTACACAGCCAGTCAGGAAGGGGGTAGACAGTCCGGTCAGGAAGCGGGTACACGGTCCGGTCAGGAAGGGGGTAGACAGTCCGGTCAGGAAGGGGGTACACAGTCCGGTCAGGAAGGGGGTACACGGTCCGGTCAGGAAGGGGGTACACGGTTGGTCAGGAAGGGGGTACACAGCCAGTCAGGAAGGGGGTACACGGTTGGTCAGGAAGGGGGTACACAGTCCGGTCAGGAAGGGGGTACACGGTTGGTCAGGAAGGGGGTAAAAGTCGGTCACGAAGGGGGGACACGGCTGGTCAGGAAGGGGGTACACGGTTCGAGCAGGAACTGGTCAGGAAGGGGGTAAAATTCCAAGGGAAAAATTTAGAGTTTTGGTTGCATCCCCAAAAATTTGGACTATAAAGAAGATGCTCAGAATTGTAATGTCACAGGAAACACAAGGATTTGCTAGCACAGAGGTCAGAGGAGGTCACAGGTCCCCTTAAGAGAAGCGATCCCAGGAGGTGGTGACCGGTCTCAGCGCTGCTCGGCTTTTACTCGCATCATTGTCTCCTTCATCAAAACTCCACAAAATCAAAGGAAAAGTAAAGTGATCGATGCGCGACCTTTACTGGGACCCGGAGACTAATGGACATTCAGCGCCTCCGAGTGGAGCCCGATCGATAGCGCAGTCATTAGGTTCCAGTTATTAATTGTCTTCATGAAAGCGTTAAATTTACGGCCGGGGCCCCCGGAGAGGTCAGTGCTGGGGGCGCCGCTGTCCCAATCACCTCCCCGCTGCTCACACAGCTGAGGACGGCCAGCGCTGAGACTGAGGCCATTAATTACAGATCAATCCCTCAGATGTCAGGAACATAGAGAAGTCCACCAGCTGCAAAGAACAGACAGAGAAAGCTGATTACCCGAACCACAGAAAACACAGCGCTCCCCCGTTTTGGGAAACCCCCTGAACAGAATGGAGAACACAGCGCTCCCCCGTCCTGGGAACTCCATAGAACAGAATGGAGAACACAGCTCTCCCCCGTACTGGGAAATCCCCCTAGAGGAGAATGGGAACACGCGCTCCCCCGTACTGGGAATCCCAAGAACAAATGGTAAAACCGTCCCCTGTACTGGGAACTCCCTGGAGGAGAATGGGGGAACACAGAGCTCCCTGTACTGGGGGTAAAATAGAGGGAAAGGAGAACACAGCGTCACCTTACTGGGAATCCCCTAAGGGGGAAAAAGAGAACACAGGTCCCTGTCTGGGAGCTAAATAGGGAGAATGGGAACACAGCGCTCCCCTGTAGGGAACTCCCCTAGAGGAGAAAGAGAAACCCGCGCCCCCTGTTTGGGGGTAACATAGGGAGAATGGGAAACACAGCGCTCCCCTGTCTGGGAACTCCCAAAAAGAAAAGAATGGGAACACAGTGCTCACCTGTATGGGAACTCCTAGCCCCGAATGGAGAAACAGTGCTACCTGTATGGGAACTCCCATAGAGAAGAATGGAGAACACAGCGCTCCCCTGTACTTGGAACTCCCATAGAAAAGAATGGAGAACACAGTGCTCCACTGTACTGGGAACTCCCATAGAACAGAATGGAGAACACAGTGCTCCCCTGTACCGGGGACCTCCATAGAGGAGAATGGAGAACACAGTGCTCCCTGTACTGGGACCTCCATAGAGGAGAATGGAGATACACAGCCGTTCCCCTGTATGGAAATTTCCCTAGAGGAGAATGGAGAACACAGCGCTCCCCTGTACTGGGAACTAACATAGAGGAGAATGGAGAACACAGCGCTCCCCTGTACTGGGAACTCCCATAGAACAGAATGGAGAACACAGCGCCTCCCCTGTACTGGGAATAACATAGAGGAGAATGGAGAACACAGCGGTCCCCTGTACTGGGAACTCCCATATAACAGAATGGAGAACACAGCGCTCCCCTGTACTGGGACCTAACGTAGAGGAGAATGGAGAACACGCGCTCCCCTGTACTGGGAACTCCCAAAGAACACAATGGAGAACACAGCGCTCCGCTTTATGGGAATCCCATAGAGGAGAATGGAGAAACACCCCTCCCCTGTACTGGGAACTCCCATAGAGCAGAATGGAGAACACAGCGCTCCCCTGTACTGGGAACTCCCGTAGAGGAGAATGGAGAAGCTCTTTTACTGTTTTAAAATTATGGAACGTTACAATATGATAATAACTAAATATCAAACAATATGTACAATATATACACATTAGCCTTGTATCTTTATTGAGCTTCCCCTAGCTGGTCCAGAGTCTTCCCAGTCATACTCACACTTCCACCTCACCTTATCACCCTTTCAAAATTCCCTAGCTGGCCCACCTCTATTAATATTCCACACCCATATATACAATATATACATATTTACATATTATTTCTTTTTTCTTTTTTTTTCCTTGTTTTGTCTTTTTTGTTTTTTTTTTGCGTTTTTCTCCCTTCCCTTTTTTGATGTTCACTATCTCACAACACCGATCCCAAAACCTTGACTCCCAGAGTTCTGGTCCCTGAGTCTATGTCTCTTAGTTAATTCCGGACAGGGACCAGTCTCCTTTCTTCTCCACCCCCCTATTGACCCTCCACCCAACCTATCTATCCTACCCCAACTATCCACACCTCCCTTTTTTTTTTTTTTAACTATCTTATTACACAAATCCCCAAACGCGACTCCCAGAGTTCTGGTCCCCGAGTCATTAGTCCTAGTGTTCCAGAGTCCACGTCCCATCATGGTTCATTCTGAACAGGGACCAGACTGCTTCCCCACCTCCCTATTGACCCACCTCCCAACCTATCTATCCTTCCCCAACCATACACCTTATTATTATTATTATTTTTTTTTTAATTTATACATCATATATGCGAAATACCTTAATAAGACCCCCTTACCATCTTGAAGGCTCTGGTTCAGTGTCTGTAAGCCTTTCTCCGTCTTAACTATTAACCCCTTAAGGACCCGGCGGTTTTTTTTGGTGACACGTTCGTTTTTCCCTCCTCGCCTTCTGAAAGCCATAACTTCTTTATTATTCCACCTACATAGACACATGAGGGCTTTTATTTTGCGGGACAAGTTGTACTTTCTAATGGTATTATTCACTATACTATAAATTTTATACGGGGAAACCCGCAAAAAAATTCCCAAATGGACAAATTTGAAAAAAATGTATTTTCGCCATGTTTGCGGGGGTTTGCTTTTACAGCCTTTAATTTCGGGAAAAAAATGTATTTCTGATTCAGGTTTTTTACCATCCCCGGGAATCCAAAAATTTTGGGGTTTTCCCTTATGTTTTGGTACCGTAAAAAATTCCAAACATTGTCATTTTGAAATTTGCGCCACAGCGCCATTTTGTGCGACCAATAAATTTTTTGTAAAACACCAAGGACGTCAGTGAGGGGGGATTTTTTGCGGGCTGAAGTGTACTTTTTATGCTAGCATTTGGAATACTGCACTTTTTTTATCATTTTTATTCATTTTTTGAGTGACGTTAAAATGACAAAAAAACCCAAATTTTTGGGTTTGGAATTTTTTTTCTTTTTACGGGGTTCAGCGTACGGGGTAAGATGTTATATTTTATAGATGGGTTTTTGGGCCGGCTATACCAAAAAATGTTTTAATTTTTTTAAATTTTTTTTGTTTTTTATTTGAAAAATTTGGGGAAAAGGGGGGGTTTGTTTTTAAACCCTTTTTAATATTTTTTTTTTGGTACTTTAAAATTTTTATTTTATATTTTTTTATACTTTTTCATTGAGGCCCAATGTGGAAACTTAAACCATAGGTGGCCCGATTTTTAAATTTCACCAAATTGCTTTTGCATAGGAAATCCCTTAGGGGGGTTAAAGATGGTTTTCCCCCCCATTCCTGTCTGCGGGGGAAAATTGGGGAAAAGGGGCCAGGGAAAGTACGGGGGGCCTTCCCAAGGCTCCCCACCAAATCCCCGGTGATCGGATCGGTTTATGCCGATCACCGCCCCCGATGGGTGCGGGGGCCCCGTTCGGCTTTAATTCAGACCCCCCGGCCATCTTTGCCCCTGTTGGGAAAAAACACGCCAGCGGGGGGGAGCCACCCCCCGGGCGCGGTTAGCGGCCCCCTGGGACGAAACTGATACCCCCAAAGGTCTTTAAGGGGTTAAAAAGAAAACAAAAAAATAGAAAATACGGGCCCCCACCCGGGAAAGGGGATGAAGTCTACAATTCAGGTCCCCCCCAAAAAGACAATCCCCCCCCAAAAGAGGGGATGCCTAGGGCCCCCAACCTCCCATACTCCATCGACCCAAAATTTCCCCCAGATGCCCAAGATGTGCCTACTCATTTTCCCTTCCTCTGGAAAGGTTTTTTTCTGACGCGTCGATACTAAACCCCCTGGGCGCCCCCCCATTGTAAATTCCTAACCACTGCGTGATTTAAAAAAAAAGTGCAGGGGCCCCTGTCCCCCGGGGTATTTGAATGCCCCCTTTCCCCACTCAGCAAGGAGGCTCCCCAAAAGGGGCCAACCTAAGGAAGCTCCCCCCCTTTTGTAGCCAAATTTTTGTAAGGGCAGTGAAGCAGGAAATCCCATGCTCTCTAGTGCTTTCCCTGAAACCCCTCTTGGGACATCCCCTATCATCGGGGTGCCTGAACTTAAACTTAACCAAATTACATATAGCTTTCCATGGGGAACAACGCCAGGCCCTATCCCCAAACCCTTTTAAAGGGGGTCCTGTCCGAATTCGGGAAAAAGTTTAAACCCCGGCCCCAAGATCCCGACCTTTTGGGGAATCCTTTAGGGGGCCCAAAGGTCTCCCGGGAAAAGGTCGACAAAAACCCCCCCCTCTCATCCAGGAAAACCCGGCGAGGGTTTTAACTCCACCTTCCCCCCCAGATCCCCTCGGGGGATTATCTTTTAGAGCTAGGGGAACTTTTTCGTGGGAAAAAACTCGCGTGACCTGCGAAAAATTTTTCACTTGACCCCCCCAAATTCCCCCCTTTTTTGGAAGTAAGGGTTTAAAAAATTTCCCCACAGGGAAAACCAACCCCCAAAAGGAGGGCCTTCATCCCCCATGCATGCCAGGTTTTACTTTAAAAAAGGTGGGTTTTTTAAGAAACACGGGGTTAAGCATACCAAAAAACCCCCCTTTCTCCTTTTTTGTGGGAAAGTCACCTACTCCTGATTAGGTTCATTTTGTTCCCCCAAAAAATCTGGGGAAAAAAAAGGGGGGGGGTAAAAACCCCCCCCAGAGAACTTTTGGCAAAAGGCACCCCCGCTTTCCCCAAAAGATTTAAAATGGGAGCAGGGGGTAGATTTGATCAAGCTAATTCTCTCTCAAAGGGGTTTAAAGCCAAAACCCCCCCAAAAGGTTTCCAAACCCTTTAGCGGCATTATTTAGCCCGTCCCCCCCAATTTTTTGGGGGGGAATCACCCTGGCCGAAAACCAAACCTAAGATCTTTTTCTTTTTCCCGGGGGGGGCAGAAAAGAGTTCTGGGGGGAAACAAACATAGGGTCCCCCCTTTTCCCCTCCAAAAACTTTCACCTTTTCCCCGGGGGTTTAAACCTGGACCCGGAAGCTTCCCCAATAGCTCTCTACCTCTGACATCACCCCCTGCCCCCTCCTCTTTTGGAAAGGGGACAAAGACAGTGACAACATCGGGTAAAGGGTATTACCCTCAGGGCAATTTTCTTTAAATTTCCCCCCGGGGAAACCCCTTAACCCCCCCGCCCAAAACCCCCGTCCCAATTTTTTTTTTTTTGGCCCCCCAATTTTTTTTTTTTTTTTTCCATTTTTTAAAAGGGGTCGAATTTCAAACACATAAAGCAGAGGAATTGGGGGCAACCCTACGAACACCAGATTCCACCCTAAAAAGGGCCCTCCGAACCAACCGTTCACCAATGGGAAAAATCCAGCACCTTTATAAAAAGGTCTTTAAACCCAAATTTTCAAAACCCCCCCCGGGAGGCCATAATTCAAAGAGTGGGCCCGAGGTACCATATTAACCCGATCAAAAAAACTTTTTCCTGATCCAAAACAGCGTGAACCCCTTTTCCGTGAACCCCCCCCCTGGCCCCGCTCCAACCTTTCCCCGACACCAAAGGGCCCCGCTAACGGGGCTTTTCGACCCCGGGGAACCCGGGGCAGGTGTGAGCCGATGAAAGGACTTTGAGGCCCAATTTTTTCACCTAAAAAAAAGCAATTTTTTTCCAAGGGTCTTCCTTTCCCCAAAAAACACCCCTATGGGGTTCCAAATTCCCCAATGTGGGAAAGGAACCCTTTTCCCCTTTTAAAGGGTTATCAGGGCAAAACCCCCCCATTGGGCTTTGGGAGAGTGCCCGAGGAAAAGACACTCATTTTAAAAACCTCATTTAAGAGGGGGGAAACCAAAGGGGTCCTTTAAAAGGCTTTTTAAAATTCCGATGTTAGGGCCCTCAGGTCCCCGGGGTCTTTTTTGAGGGGTAAGCTCCCAACGCCCCCTTCACTTCCTCTTCCCCTTGATCTCTCCTTCAAATCAACAAGAGAGGGGCTTAAATTTCCGGTTTTTTGGACCGGGTTATCAGCCAGGAAAGCCCCCATATGTCTCGATCTAGTTTTTCCCCCCTGCCCAAGAGATGTGAGTAAAGGACCCAAAGATCTCCAATCCCTGATCTGGACCGTTTTAGAGATCCCCTACTGCTTTTTTGGCCTGTCACCATCTTACAACCTAAATGCATCCACAGTTCTTTTAGGTATCCGGGAGCGGGATTTACCAAAATCCCCTTTAAAAAAACAAAGGAAATTATCTAAACAAACTGACATCTCCCTTAGCAAGGAAATTTTACCCTTGGAAAAAAACTCCTCGCGGGTACCACCAGTCGAGACCAACGCTCGAATCTCCTCCTCAAAACCTGAACAGGGTTCCCGTTTTAAACCATAAAAGGCTCGAGGTCTGGGGAAGAACTTTGGGAGCTCTCTTTTTGAATACTTTTTTACCATTTTGATTTGCTTCTACAAGGGCCCCTTAAGGTACCTGACTCCCGAAGGAATTCCCCGAAGGATTGTCTAAAAAACCGTCTCTTCCCGGGGTGAGAAAATTTAGCTTCCCAAAAACCCTCTCCCCAAAAAAGGGGGCCTGAAAAACCAAAAAAAACAAAAACAAACATGGCGGAGAAAATCTACCCCCCACCACCGACAAGGGGGTCAGATAGCCCTTTCCCCCTTTAAATTTAAAAACCCAACAACCTAGACCTAATCAAAATACCCCAAAGGGAAAGGAAACCCCCCGTGGCCTGGGGTATGCCCATTGGGCCCTCCCCCAACGAGCTCGCTGAAATATTTTATTCAAAACGAAAAAGCCTTCAAGCCTACACCTCTGGGAAACCCCCCAAACTATCCAAAAGGGCCCAGACGGAAATTTAATCCCCCCCAAAAAGACTTACGGCACGTAAAAAAAGGAAAAGGGTTTAACCCTTTAAAAAGAGACATTTCCTGTCCCCCGGCCTTTTTGGGCCCTAGATGTTAATTTTCTTAATTCCTTTTCCCTCATAGACGACATCTAAGAACAGACAAATTTCCCCAATTTTTGACTCAAAAACCCGGGCGCATTCAAACCAACCGGGGGTAATAAGAAAATTTCCAAAACCCCCCAAAATGGTCCTTTAAAAACCAAAGGGGGGACCGGGCCCCATTCCCTCTAGCTTTCCCTTTTTGCTGACAAGGTCCGTCAGTCCCGGTCTCTTGCCAGAAAAAAAAGTACTTCAACCCGGGGAGAAAATCAAAGGCCGGGAAAAACTAGCCCTATCTGACTTAAAAGCTGGGAAAGTTAATACTTGCCCGCGTCAATGGGGGTTGGTCCGCCATCACGGGGAACAAACTCGACAGCCTTTTTCTAAACCTATAAAACCCCCACAACCCCCCTCCCCTCCGAGGTTTAGGGTTTCACCCCATTTTAAAACTTACAACATAACCATATTTTCAAACCCCTATCACCCTTGCCACGTGCAAACTGCTCTTTCCCCCCCACTCATTTCCCGGCTTTCCCCTCCCCACCCCGGGATTAGAGGGCCTTTGCTTTCCAAAAAGGTAACTCCCGGGGGCGATAGCGGCCCCTCCCCCCAAGGGCCCCTCCGCCTTCCCTTTTTTTAACTCCCTTCCCCCTCATCCCCCGTAGGCCCAAAAAGGGAAATGAGGAACTCCCTTCCAAAGGGGTTTTGGGGTTTTTTAGTCAGAGGGGGGGGGGGGGTTTTTCCTAAAACCCTTTTTTTTATCCCGGGACCCGGGGCCCGGGTTTAAGGGGGAAAGTGGTCCCCTTTTTTAAAGAGGGAAGAAATTTTCCCTTCTCCCTTTTTCCCCTTTCCCCCCTTTTTTGGGACTCCGTTTTGTAATCTGCTCCCCCTTTTACCTCCATCACTCCTCCCGCCCCTTTATGATAGGAGGTGCGGGGGGCCCGCTTTTCCCCCTCTTTCCCCAAAGCTCCGGTCTCTTCCTCTAATTTACTCCCCACAGAGCCTCGTTTTTCCTGCTCGGAGGTTTGGTTTTCCCAAAGGCCCTTTTTTAGTTCCCAAAGGGGGCCCCCCCCCATGGGGCTAGGAAAACCCCTTCCCCCCCTCCTTTCTTAAAGCATATAAACTCCCTTTGGTTGCTGTCGTTTTGTTTTTCCCCATCATTGCTCCTCAACTCCTTCGCCTTTTTTGTCCCCCTTAATTTTATTCCTCTCCCAAAATTTCCCCCAAAGGGCCCTTGCCCTCTCCCATAAACCCCTTTGAACATGGGGGGGTTTTGGGGGGGGGGGGGGGCGGCAGACGAAAGGGGGAGTGACCCAAAGGGGTACCCAAGCCACCACACATGGGAAACGAATCCGCCACTGTAAGGGGGCAAATGCCTACCTCCCCCACATTGCACAAAACCTGTGCCCGCAACGGGGATAGAATGGGGTGGGTTTGTACACACCCTGTGAAAAGCTTTTGGGTCCCCTGGGAAAAGACCGGGCAAATCCCCGCTAGAAGGGGAGGATGGGAAAGGGGTGAGGTTTTTTACTAAACGACTTAAGTTTGACCAAAGAAACTAAGGGCCCCGACCCAAAAGCCGAATTTTATCCTATTTTTTTTCTGGAAACTGACAATCTCCATATCTGTTTAAGCAGGTCCAAGGGTGTCATGGGGAACAGAGTGATTCATTTCTTTTTTAAAAAAGGGCATTTTCTTAACGTTTTTTTGGTGGGGTATGCTTGGGGAAAAAGAAACCCCCCGCCACTCGGCGATGACTGTTTTGGGTCTAGCGGGAAAAAAAAAAAAGGGCCCAAAATCCCTCCCCCATAAACTCACGTCAAAAAAGGAAACCCATAGGGTGTATCAGGGGAAAATGTCCGATACCCAAAAAACCCCTCCCAAATAGGAAACTCCACCCCCCTTAGAACATTTGGAATTGTATCATTTCCTAACCCCCTTGAAACCACGACATTCCTCCTGGGACACTTTTCCCCCCCTTTGTAGGGGGTTTGCCGGCACTTTCTCCTAAATGTCCTTTGCTCTCCCGGAAACAGAACCCCTGCCCCCTCTGTCCCAAAAGGGCAACGGTATCCTCCCTCCCCCAAAATATTTGGTTTTTCTGATTGGCCCCTCTCTGATGGCCTCCAAAAGGAAAAAGCGCTTGGAAAAACTTCCCTCCCCCTTTTGGGGGCCGGGAACTATTTTGGTGGTCCGGAGAACCCATCCCCTCCCGCGCTACCTTTTCATAGCTGGGGCCCCCACCATAGATGAGGGGGCGCCTGCGGCAGGAGGGCATGGGCCATACCCTCCCCCTCCCTTCTAGTACTACCCCAACATTAAAACCATTCTCACCAAACATTCCTTTCCCTTTAATTTTTTCCCTCATTCATTCTTGAATTTCTTCCCTTTAAATTCCCCCTTCCAAAAACATTTTTTCCCCTTTGTTTTCCCCCCCCAAATTTAACTCACTTTCTGCATTTCCCCCCCAAATTTCCTCCCCCTTCCAAATTTCCCCCCTCCCCCCCCCCAAAATCCCCACCCCCTTTCCCTCCCCAAATTTACCCCTCATTCTCACCCAAAGTTCTCCCCATTTAAACCCACACATTTCCCACAACTTTTTCCCAAAAAAAAATTTACCCGAAAAATTCCTCACCAAAGTTCCCCACATTTACCCGCACAAATTTTCACCACCGGGCCCCCCCTTTTACCCCCCTATTTTCCCCCCCTCAATTTTTCCTTTTTGGGATTCCCCACCCCCAAACTTTTTATCGTGATTTTAAACCCTTTACTCCACCAAAATTCTCGGGTACAAAATTTTGCCTTCCTCTGGAAACCCTTTCCGATTTTAAATGGGTGGGGAGGGGGCCTCCCCTTTAGGGGCAAGAATATTTTTGGGACAAAGGAAACTTTACCCCCAACTTAAACCCCCCTTAGCTTCCCCCCTCTGGAACCCCCCGGGGAACTTTTGGGGTTTCCCCGAGAAAGGGCAAAGAACACCAAATTTTTTTACCTCCCAAATCAATTTTCTTGTGCTTCTTCTTCCTTCCTCCTTTCCCAGGGAAGGTCGGGGCCCCAAAGGAAAACTCTAAACTGACGGGGAAATCCAACCGCACAATTTGCTCCATAAGCGCCCCTCCGGGGCACCAAACAACATTAATTTTCCTCTGCACCACTTTTTGTTTGGGGGATTTTCCCCAATTTTTTATTTCTGGGGGGACAACAAAGGGGCTATCCCTTTTTTTGTCCCCCCCTTCCTCGCCCCATGTCCTCCTCTTCCCCCCAAAAAAACCCTCTGAGTTCTTTCCGTTTTTTTTTAATCATTTTAAACCTTTTTATCGTTTGTTTAATTTTTTCTTTAATTTATCCCACTATTGTCACAAAAAATGTTTTTTCCCCCATTTTTTAAACCCCCCTTTAATTTTTTTAACGTAATTTTTTTTTTTTTTCCCTGGTTAGATCTTCTTTTTTCTTTTTTGGGAGTTTATGTAAAGTTTTTTAAATTTTAAAAATTTAATCACTAAGTTTAAATTTGGAAAAATTCTAATTTTGCCCCAAAATTTTTCAAATTCTTTAAGAAAAAAAGCAAATTTTGGAACCTAGGATTTCTTGGGGGCCAAAAAATTTTCATTGAGGCCCCCGTTTTTAGTGACCACAAACCCCCCCCCTCCTTAAAAAAAAGGTTTTAAAAAACCGCTTTTTTTTTGAAAAAATTTTTTCCTCTGAGGGCCCTTTTTTTAACTTTATTTAAGATAAATTTTGGGTTGGTCTTACTGGTTTTGGTTGTGATCTCCGTTTTAGCAACTGGTTTTCCTGGGAGACAGATCGCTTTCTCGATCCCCTTTTTCCCCCTTTTAATTTTTTTTTAAAGGTTTTTTTCCTTTTCCCCAGATGATTTGCCCTTTTTATCAATCACCGCTTATTATTTAGGGAATTTTCGCCAAGCCGCCCACCGGGCTGGTTTTCCACTGCCGCTGTTGTCCCTTTTTAAAAACCGTCCCACTGCCCGGGTAAAACCTTGACCCCTTTTTTTCCCGCTGGACCCTCCTTAATTTCCAAAAATTTTCCCCAGGTCCCCCTTTTGTAGGCTTTCCCTTTCTGACTGAAAAAAGCCTGCTGGGCCCGGTTGGGCACCTCTGGCCGGGGGGGAACACCTCTGGCCGTGAAACACGGGTCTGGCCGGGGAACACGCTCTGGGCCCGCCCCGGAAATGAGTTTTCTGAGGGTTGGGTTTGGCTTCTCATATGGCAAAGGGTAGGTTTTTGGCTGATTGAGGTATTCATGGGTTTTACTTTCTGGGGACATTCAAAGGATTTTGGGTGCCCTTTCTGGCTTGGGACGTTGCCGGGCGACTCCCTTGGGAAAATTTTTTAATACCCAAAAGGGAGCTGCACGGGGGTTTTGGGCTCTGCAGCTTTTTAGGGAAAAAAGGGAAGTTGGTTTTTTAACCCCTCTGCCAGATCCCCTTGGGCCCCCGTTTTACCTGTATCCCCCTGCCCTGTAGATCAATCCCCCACTGGCTGTGCTTTTTCCCAACTGCCAGCAGGGGCCCCCCCCCCCCACTTGGGAACGGGAATTGCGACAGCTCCCTTGAACTTGCCGGGGTTCTGCCGCTAGCCCGCTGCTCAGTCATTCCTGCCTTTAGGGAGAGGGGGAAGGCATCGCTGGCTCCCATCCCCCGCACCCCAGCTCGGCTGTCTCCACCCCCCAAAGCCACCTTTTACAGCCCTTGGGGGGTGCTGTAGAAAAAATTCCCTGGGTGTTTTTTTTTGGGCCGGGTTTTCCGGGTGTCCCTTAGTGAACCCACAACACTGAGAAACTCCCCTTTATCTTTTCCCCACCCATGCCCCCTTGCGCAAATTCCTTTTGGCCCCGTATCTGGGCCCCCAACCTCCCATCTCAGGGTGCCCCGGGGGGTTTGCAAATTTCCGGGAGTGCCCCCATCAGGTAGACGCCCCCCCCCCAAACAGCAGGGGGGGCATGTTTTCCCCGGGTAATCGTTCCCAGACTGATTTTTTGTTTTACTCCTCCTCTTCCCCCCTCCTGCTGTTGGGAAATGCACCCCCGGGGGAATTGGAGAACCCCAGCGCTCCCCCGTACGGGGGCTCCCATAGAGGAAAAGGAGAACACAATGCTTCCCCTGTTCTGAAACTCCATAGAGGGGAATGGAGAAACACAGCGCTTCCCCTTGAACTGGGGAAAATCCCATAGAACAGAAAAGGAAACCACGCGCTTCCCCCTTTTCCCACTGAACAATCAGGACTCACGATGCAAAGAATTATTCATTTCTGTAACTTCCCCTTTGGGGGGTTTTTTTCGGCCCACTTTTTGGAAATTTAAAACCTTTTTTCCCCTCCCCGGAAAATTGAAAGAAAAATAATGAATGAAAGGGGCAAAAGGGGAAGTGCCGGCTTCAAATTTCCAGAATAAAGAAGAAAAGATTAAAACTGTGTCTGAACATTTAAATCCCCCGGGTGCAGGAAGTGAATTTCCCCTACATTCCCTTTTTGTTTTTCAGGTTTTTGCATTTAAACAGTTTGAGTCTCGAATGTCAGAGACTTTTTAAATGCATCCAGAAAAAGATTTTTACCCC
>JAODAL010073868.1:0-14588 GCA_025379985.1 Phyllomedusa bahiana
TAAAAAATGCATCCCCTCTGCTCTATTAGCATACACAGGCGCTTCACAGACCTCTCTACACCATAGATCAGCCCTCTCCTGTAACAGCCCTGGGCAGGCACCACGGGTGAATCTGAGACAAACCCCCCCCCCCCCCCCCTTTTAAAAAATTACGTATGCCTGTGTGGTGGGAGGGGGGGAGGGACAGAACAGACAGAAAAAGAAGCAAGCCCTCAGTTTTAACTTAAGGGACATGACAGGCTAAAAAGTCGAAATGAGACACTCCTTTAAGCCTGACGTGTTTCTTGGCAGCACATCGGGTTTTTCAGTCGGGATCCCCACTGCGGGGTCTGGGTTAAAACCCTATTCGCCAGCCTGTTAACTAGTCCCTGGTCTCTAATCATAAAGCCTGCAATTTCCCCCCGCCGCATAAGCCCCCTGAAAAAAAGACAGCACTCCACCCCACACAACTCTGCTTTCCCACAGACTCTTTTCCATAATTGTTCCTTTACATTCCCAGATTAAAAAAAAAATTTAAAATTTTTTCATTTGAGCGCCCATAAACCCGTCCCACCCAGAGCGCGCCTCCATCAACCGTCCCCAAGAGCGCCTCCATAAACGTCCCACCCAGAAGCCCCTCCACATCTGCCCACCGAGAGCGCCCCCCATCATCTGCCCCACCAGAGAGGCCTCCATAAACTGTCCACCAGAGACGCCTCCTCACTGTCCCACCCAAGATGCCCCATCCCCTGCCCCAGCCAGGATCCCCTCCATAACCTGTCCCACCAGAGACTCCCCCCATAACCTGTCCACCGGGAACTCCCCCCATCACCCGTCCCACCCAGAGATCCCCCCCATCACCTGTCCCACCAGGCTGCCTTCATACCTGTCCCACCCAGGACTGCCCCCCTAAACTGCCCAGCCAGAGGCCCTCCATCAATTCCCACCCCAGAGAGTTCCTCCATCAATGCCCCGGGCCAGGGAGCGCCCCATAATGCCCAGCCGGGGACGCCTCCTCAATGTCCCCACCCGAGACCCCTCCATAAACTGTCCAGCCAGAAACGCGCCCCCTTTAAAACTGTCCCACCCAAGAAATCCTCCATCAACTGTCCCACCAGAGAGGCTCCAAAAAATGCCCCCCGAGAGCGCCTCCATCACCTGTCCCGAGACATCTAACGCCAACTGTGATCTAACACTATGCTCTTCTTTTCCCTCATCATCGCTATCCCCACTTCCTCACACTACGTTTATCCCCAAACTCTGGACAATGAACTCTACACCCCCCCCTGAAATTCTACCCTCACACCTTTCTGCCCCCACCAACCTTTTCCCTCATGTTAATCCCCCTCCGCACCAAAAACCCCTGCCAAACTACGTCTATCACGCCACCTACTCCCCTTCACCTCCTTCTGGCTTCTGGGACATATCCCCCAACCCAGGGCCCCCCCCCCTCCAGCACATTCCCACATAGTCTCTCCCCTCCCGAACAGACTCACAAACTACTACCCCCTAACCCCCCAACCAATACAACCCCCTCCCGGGGCTTCCCCCCAAAACCTCCCCCTTGGGAGTTTCCGGGAATGCCGGTCTTATTAAAAACTTCAACATACATGACTTGTTCATCTCACGAACCTACTTTCCTTTGGGTCTGATAAAACCGGCTGCCCCCCTCTGACACAGTTCCCTGCCGCACTCTCTTTTAGCGGCCTAAAAATTACCCACACTCCTCCCCCCTGGAACAACAGGTGGAGGCGTGGGCCTCCTCCTGTCTGACACCTTCCTTTGTCCCCGTCCACCCTGCCTTCCTCACATTTCTCCTTTAAAGTGCACTCTTCCGCATCTAGCCCCTCCAAACCACCAATGGCTGTTGTTTCCCGACCCCCAAGGCCTCCACTGCCTTTTTGGGCCACTTTGCTTCCTGGCTTTCCATTTTTTTCCACCGACATCCCCCTTTTTCTGGGAGAATTCAAATCCAACGACACCCCCCCTTGTTCCAACAAACTCCTTTCACTCTGCTCTCCCTTAACCCCTCCCCAATGGACTCAGGGCCACTCAAAAGATGGACCACCGGACCTCATCTTTACCCCCTTGCCCCCTATTGACTTCTAACTCTCCCCACCTATATCTCCACAACCTGCTTACCTTCACCACATCTCCCCCCACCGCTCCCCCTGTCCAATCCAGTAGACCCCGCAGGAATCTACAAAAACCCCAAACCCACACTCTTTGATCCTTACACCTCTTTCCCAATTCCTCTTAAATGACCAACGAGCCACCCCTTTTACAACCATCAACATCAACCGCCCCTTTATCAGCGCTCCCCCTCACACAAACAGAACCCGCAAAATCAACAGACAACCCTGGAACAGACTACCCAAAAAGCTAGGCGAGCTTCAAATTGCTGAACGGCCCCGGGGAAAATCACTCCTTGATACTTTGCCTTATACAAAAAACCATGAGACATTTAAATCCCCACTCATCGCCCAAAAAAGGGATTTCACCACTCTCTATCTCCCGTCCCACAACCCGCAATTATTCAAAACCTTCAACTCTCTTCTCCCTCCCCCAACCCTCCCCCCCATCCCTCCTTTAGCAATGACTTTGCCATTCACTTCCCCCAGAAGTTCAAAACCTCATAGAGAAACTTCAGCCGCATCCCACCCCCCCTCCTTTACCCTTGCAACCCGGCTTCCCCTTAACTTGCTTCCCCCCGATCACTCATGACAAGCTCCCTCCTTATGTCCAAAAACCAACCCCACTACCTGTAGTTTGACCCACTGCCACCCACCTTCCCAGCCTCGTGTTCTTCACCCAGCCCTCCCCACTCTTTAACCCATCAATAACTCTGGCATCTTTCCCCTTTTGCCTTTTAAAAATGCTACTATCACTCCACTCCTAAAAAAAAAAAAACCCTTTCCCCCCTTCTCTGTCCAACTATGCCCCTCTCATGCTCCCTTTTTCTTCCAAAAATCCTAAACAGCTTTCTTACGTCCCCCACCCCTCCTCCAACTCTCTTCTTGACCCACTACAAATTGGTTTTCGACCCCACCCCCTACCGAAATGCCCTAACCAAATCACTAAAGACATAACTGCTAAAGCCTCATGCCACTACCTGTGCTCCCCCTTTTGGACCCTTTTCTGCCTTTTTCACTGTCGACCTTCCCCCCTGCTACAAATCCCCTTTCCCCCCTCGGCATCACGGGCTGGCTCTTCCTGGATTTCCCCGTACCTCCCGATCGGGCTTCAGCGTCCTCTTTTTTGCTCCCCCTTTCCCCCCCCCGCCCCTCTTGTTGGGGTCCCCCCCAAAGGGGCATCCCGGTCCACTACTTTCTTATCTACACCCTTGGGCCCCGGGGCACTATATCCCCACATGGGTTTTAAATTTCCCCCTGTATGTGATGATACCCCAAATCAATAAGCAATATTGGACCCCAAAAAAAAATTTTAAAACTTTTAAAAAAAGGTACATAAAAAAACTAAACATCCCCTTCAGGCATTCGGGCCGTGATATCGCATACCCATAAGGACAAAATGAGATACATTATCACATTTAGTTGCGACCTCCCCGGGCGTTCAAGAAAGTCCCCGACTAAGTCCCTGATCCGTTCGGAAAACGCCAGGACCCCAAGGGGAAATGCGCAAAAATGGTAACTTGCGCGCTCGAATGTGTCGTTTGGGGGAAAATCCTCCCTTCCTCAGGCCAGGTCACAGTATTTCAGGTTCCTTAAATAGGTAAGAGGGATGTTAACCCTAAGTTCCCAAGTAGTTATAAAAAACAAAAAACCAAAACGGTAAATCATTATTCAAACAAAATCTGCAGGCACGACAGTGGGGTGGACTATTATATTGAATATATTTATTGCGACGCCTAGAGGAACAAGTAGTTAAAGTTCTCATTTAAGGCCCTTCGGGGACAATGACTCTAGCTCTGGATTCCAGATGGCTTCACGTTTAAAGTTTAATTTAATTGCCAAATTATGGCATTGTCGTTACATGTAAAACCTTCTCTAGGACACACCAGCGCAGTTCGCTTAAATCATGTCGACGCTTCTGCGAAGAGTGTCTGGCTTCAGCGTTTCCCCAATAGTTTTTTTGGGGGTAATGGATACTCTCTTTTGATTCTACTGCCTCATCATTAGGGTTACTCAGTTTTTTCTTGTAAGTCCTAATGGCTGACTTGTGTTCATTGAGTCTAAGTCTAAGGCATCTTGATGTTCTGCCCCACATATACTCCGCCAGCAAGGGCACTTTAGCATATAAAATACCCCCTCACTTTCACCATGTATGGGAAACCTTGGATTTTTATTTTAGGCCCTTTTTAGAGGGATGGTTAATAGAATCCATTTTAGGATTTGTGCAGATTCTTGCACTTTTAGGCTTCATCAATGTTTCATAGTTTTAGTTAGATAAGCGAAACGTCCTGTTAGTGTAGATTGCTGGCGTAGTACTTTTATGTTTGCTTCTATAATGGTTTTTTGGTTGCTTTAAGAGCACGCCTGTTATTAGTTGTTTGCATAGTGTCCCAGTCCTTTACGGTCAGACCCATCGGGGTGTTTTCCTAAAAAGATGGCCTTCGTTTGCAATTCTAGGCTCCGGTAAATTTCCCCCAATATTTTGTATGTAACTGTCTTATTGTCCGGGGAAAAAAGCTGCTTGACTGTTATTCTTCAGACTTGTGTTTTCATTATGGGAATTTGTTGTATCCTGGCCTCATGTTTGGGTGTTGGTGGATTGGCGGGATGTGGGTGTGCCGCTTAGAGTTGGGGTGGAGTGCATATGAATGTAAAGTAGAATGCAGATTTAGCGTGATTTGAGAATGTTGCCCCCTAGGTTATTGGAATGATGTGGTCTCTATTCCCGTAGTGTTTTATTCGCCTCATTTTCGTTTTCCTTGAACAACAATAAAAAAAATGAGGTGGAAGGTAAATTGATCGATTAATGGCTGGATTGCATTCTGTCTGCTGATTTATGCTTCATTCTGTAATCCATTTTGAGTTTATAAAGTTGCTGTAGGTACTTCCATCCTATTAGTATGTAATTGAGAACAGGGGACGTTCGCGTGACTGAAAGTAGCTTGAAACTGCCCTCAGCACCCCGCCCCTAATTCTCGTCAGGTTCTGGGCGGGGGTCCGTAATCGGTTAAACCTTTGGCATACATACAGTGCGCATAATCCGAGAATCGAAATGGACGCGCCGGGTAAATAGGAAGGTATGTATTACGGAGAGTATAGAATCCTATCGGGAATATTGGAAAGCATGGAAGAACGGACGGGGTCAGGAGTTGAGTTGTACGTATACCCCGGAGGGTGAGGGATTTAACTATATGCACTTTCCAACTATCCGCCTGACATGCCGACGATAATATGTTTGGTTCTTTTATGAGAGAGATGATTATTTTCTTGAAAAAGGATATGGGAATCACAGGCGTGGTACTCTTACATTATATTGAGCGGGGCCTAGGGCAAAGCGGGGAAGAGATAAAGACCAGTGTTTTTACGGCTTATGAAAGGAGATGGGGCAGCATGAGTTTGATCAAAGAGAGAAAAGAATTTGAATTGACGGTTCGAGGCGGAACTGAGGTGAATACGAAGCTCCGAGATAATAGCGGAATGTAGTAAACTACTGTCCTTTCCATTATATGGGACATTACCTTTGCCTAATGGAAGAATGTTAGGATGGGATATGCTACTTGCAATTCGAGTATTGGCGCGATCTCTGGTAAAAGCGAGAAAGAATGTATGAGATGAACTGTTTAGGGAATGTTGAGACCTCACAACCTAAGAAAAGAGACGCGAAGCATATGGATACGGAGGGAAGTAGATGCTCTCACCATTATCTCGTCCTCATTTCAACCCGTCTCCCCTTAGGTTAAAGTGTGTTATAACCGTGCTATCAACAGCGACTTCGCGGAACTCACCGTGCCCCAACACATCTGACTCTACTCCCACTTCTCTCCAGCCTTACACATAAGCAACACTCGGGTATTTAAATGGGAGGATGGAGGGAAGTGTTCGGATAGTTATTCGGATGGGATTAGTAGGAAGAAATATTGGTATAGGGGGAAAATAAGATAAGTAGGGAGAGGGACAAAAGAAACCAGGGTGTGGAGGGTTAGCAAGAGGGTTGGAGATGGGGAATGCAAGAATGAACCGAGAAGAGGGAGAAGGGATTGGGGATGGATGCAAGAGTGATACGGGTCGAGGGGTAGGTGGTGTTGGGTGGGGTTAAACACAGAGTTGGACGTATTGAGAAAGGGGTTGATTGGGACGAGGGTTTTGTCTATGTTGTTTGCTTGTTGTTGTTGTTGTTTTTATGGTGATGGGTTGTATTAAGAATGTGGTTGGTTATGGTTGGAGTGATATAAGCAATATGGGGGGTTTGTGGGAGGTGGGTAGTGAGAATAAGGTGTTAGAAGGGATATCGGTGTTTGGTGATACAGATCACCATACTTTAGTCAGTGGCGGATCAGGATCCTTTGTTCTTGAGGTAAGTCTTCTCGGATTCCCAAAATAAAATTCAACGCTATTGAATAACTTGAAGGCTCACTGAGGCCCAGTCATATTGTCACAGGCGTGGGTTGTCAAGGTGAAGGGCTTGTATGTTGGGTTAGAGGTGGGATAAGATTAAATAAGGGTTTTTGTTTTTTATGTGATTGGGTGTATTGTTTAGAGGGGGTAGGAGATTGTGTGTATGGGGTGTTCGCAATTTGTGGTGGGAGTGTGGGAGGAGGGTTAATGATGAGGTTGGGTTAAAGGAAAGGGGGTCTGGTTTGTGAAGTGGGTGGGCGGTTGGGTTGAGGAGTGGTGTGGGGCTGGAGGGGCGTAAAAGGTGGGTGGGTTTGGCAGAGGAAAGTCAGCGCATGGGTTTTTCGTAGCAGGGCGTTGCGGAATAAATTTTTAGGGGTGGTGGCTGGGGTGTTGTTTTCGGGGTAGTTGGGGGGGGGGGGTTAGTGTGTTTGGGGCGTGTAGTTGAGGGTTGAGTATTAGGGTAATGCGGGGTAAACATAGTTTTGAGGCAACGGGTGGTTGATTTAAGTTGCGATTTTTAAGCGGCTTGTTGGCTGGTGGAGGTGTGTATGGTTTTTCTAAGAATTGAAAGGTAGGATGGATTCGAAAAATGCTGTCATGGGATGGGCTGGATGGAATACTTTTTATGCATACTGTGTAATAGGTAATTACTCTGATATCAAGAGTCTGGCTAATAATGAGATTTTCATATTAATGATTTAATTTTGGCTTGGTTGCAAATTATGGCGATACAGATGTTTGGTTTTTGATTTCAGGTCTATGGATATTGTACAAATAGTGACATGGAGAATTAGTATGGGGTGGAAGGGATGGATATTGCGCGGATCGGACGTTTGGGGTTTGGGCCGGGGGAGTGGTTGTAAGGGGGTGGAGGAGTATAATCGGATGGTGGAGTATTTTTATGATACATGTTGTGTGTGTGAAATGTGTGGGCTATGATGTAAGTGAAACATGTGAGATTGGTGTGGGTAGTAGGATTGGGGGTGTGTAGATTGTGTTTTATATGATTCGGGTTGGTAAAGGGCTAAGGTCTGTTCGATGACGTTTTGCTGGGTTGGAACATGGAACATGGGGGGTTATGTTGGGGTAATGTTTTTATTGGGCATGTGGGTTGGAGGCTCGGTACAATTAATAAGGCTATTAAATTAGTGGTGGTCAGGGATCGGGTGGGGGGTGAGGGGGAGGGTATCGGACTTAGAAGGTTGGGGTTTGGGGTTGTTGGTTCAGTTTTTTTGTGGTTATTGGGATGGGATTGGGGGGGTGTGGAAGGGGGGGGATACTGAAGTTTGGGGGGGGCGAGGGGTACATGGCGGGGGATAGGAGGCACAAATGTGGTGTTTCTGTTGAATGCGATCATTTAGACCACTGATACTATAGAGGTTCAGGACACAGCATTGCTTGCTGTTATTATATGAGTCTTTCATGCGGCTGATCTGTCACTCACACATGCACGGCGTTGCCCAACTAGTGCAATTGCTGCGGCCAATATATAAAGTTAAGCGATATTGGTGATGCTCACTGAACAGTTGGATGCGGGGTATGTCATAGTAGACCTGGCTGTATGGGTGGATTAAGAGGCGGCCTACGTGGTTTTGGTTGGTGAACGGTTCTGGTTGGTGCGTATGAAACCGTATCCCAGGCCGTGGTCAATACATTGCAGCAGCATAAAGGGGTTAATCACTCGACTAGCCAAGAGCGTACTCAAGCCACATTGAAGGTAGGTATGCTGGACTTACGAATCAAAAACACAGAGGCCTAAGTAGTATGGTTTTCAACGGTCTCAAATTTCAGTCACAAGGGACTATCGTAACGAAGGGGCTATCTCTGTAAAAGAGCTCCACCGCTATTGCGGCAATATGGTATGGAATGGTGGCTAAGCGGGGATAGGAGATTCTAGACTCATTACCGCAGTGGGTCACGGTATGGGATGGGAAAGAAGGGGAGGGTACAATAATTGGTGGTTTTTGGTTGAATTTTGTTGTACGAGTTATGGGCCACTTTTCGTTGGGCGTACAGCTATGGGTGGTTGAGTGGGTTTGTCGTAATTCTTAGTTTTTTGATAGAGTCGTGCTCCGAAGTGGTAATATGCTTCGTGGTATCTGTATAGTGGAAGGGATAGATTAGTTGGGCTGGACATCTTTATTCCTTTATATATACTTATCATAAAGCTATCCAAATCCCATGATCGTTGATTCTGTTTGACGCAATTTATTCACAGCTTCCTGTACATTTTGCTGGCCTGCACCTATATCTAGTGCTGAGCAAACAGAGGCAAAGGGGTCATGCTTGGCACCTGGGTTCGCGGGGGAGTCGTTGGGGTACTGCGTATAGGTAACAAAAGGATATTGTAGGGATAGTAGGGAGTACGTTTTGCAATGAGTGGAGGTGTTGTGAAGAGGATAGGGTTAGGACTGCTGGAAGCCTGGTAGAGTAAATGTGGGGGTTTTATAGAAGATTAGAATGCAGAGTAGAAGCGCAGATGGATTCGCGTGGGGTTATGCAGGGTGTGTAATATTGTGAATGAGGGGGGGAATGGTTATTGGTTATTTGAGATAAAAGAGAATGAAGAAGATTAAACCAAATGAGGATTTGGTTGTGTTAAAGTATGGGACTAGGGACCCAACCCCACACTCTATCCTCCTCGTTTTCCTAGTGCTTACTTTATGGCAATTTATATGTAACGTCAGTAGGAGGGATTGTCATCCACACTGACGTTTTTGGATCCTTTTTAGGCATCAGGTTTTTGACACCAATCGAGAAGCGCATCCAGGGGAAAAGCGGCATACAGAGGGTTTTTAACGCTAATATTGATGTTTATCTATTGTCGTAGTGGTCTGTTTTGGTTCCAGTATTGTTATTTGACACTTGTTCACTTGTGTTTTTACGGATGCAGTTTCATAGTTTCTTAAGGTTTCATATGTTTGTTGTAAGGCTAAAAAATAAAGACTTAACGTCTCGTTCCATCTAGTTCTGAATGTTAAGGGCTCTCCAAGGTAAGCTAAGGTTCTCCTGTGAGAAGGCTATTACTCACATACACTTATGTAAGGAACACCTAGGTTAGGTTTCGATATGGTGTCAAATACAAGTGGTGGGTCTTCGTTTACTAATTCCCATTAATAGTCAGAACTTATGGCACTTCTGTTTTTTGACTGGGTAAGATATTGTAACAGCAGAAAGGTTGCTCTGGAGATAGTGTTACAGGGGGGTGGTATGGTGTTAGATAATGTTTATTTTTATTGGATGAAATTTAAAATGAGGGGGGTAACCTCGGTTTTTGTTTTTACCATGAATTGTCCCTCGCGGATAGGAATTCCTTTGTCCTCACTGCTGCCTTACGAGTAAATGGAATTCCCACCTTTACTATTGTTTATTGTACGAAAACCTTTCGTTCCTCAAAGACTGTGTAAAGGATGCCCCCTCTGTTCTAGGTATACAGCCCCTTTGTGATATACATTAAATCTTGGGATCGAGATACTCCACTCTTTCTGTAAGATCTCTATATACTAAGACACTTTGATGTACATTAAATACATATTTATTATCGTCCCTTCCGTTCCTTCCTTTTCTTCTAAATCTATAATAAACCCTATCTTGCCAATCTTTCTGTTGTCACATTGTATGATCCACCCAGTCTACATTTTATTATTTTGTTGCACCCCGCCTTCGATTCTACTCCTGGGTTAAGCTCTAACAATGTCTTTCCTGTGCACCTAAGTTGCCCAAAAACTGTACAAATATTCCATGTGTGCTCTTAACCAGTGACTTGCTATAAATGCCGTTGAGAACCTCATATCATTATACTTGTTCTCCATCCTAGGCTGCAATCTTAGTGTCCCATCCATATTAAGCACCCCATGATCCTATTTGCTTTGGCTGACTGTCTGCCCTTAGACACTTGGTCTCCATGCTCCAATTATCTAGTATTATCTGAGTCACACACATAGGATCCCAAGTCTTTCTCATGCTCACTTTATTACCCAGTAGTTTTTCCAATTTAAGTCATGTAATCCATGTTAATCAGGATATTCTATCTTCCACATGTGCATACTCTGAATATATCAGTGTTAAACATCATCTGCCATTGTCCCTCGCCAGCGCCTCCATAACTTATCCAGATCCCTTTGTTAAGATTAACATATTATCCTCTAATTGTGTTCGACATTACGTTTATTACAGAGCTTAGATGATCATCCTGCAAAGATCGATTATTCTACTATGTGTATGCACTGTGTAAGATCATATAATGATAAATGTTATAATGAGGATAAATGGGCCCGAATACATGCTACCTTGCTGAGTACCCACTAGTAAACATAGACGTCATCGTACTGAGTAATGTTACAGTTTATTTACTACCCTTGTAGTTTTCTATCAAATGTGAGCCAGTTATAATTACCACTTGCAAAACACATTTAACTCACCAGTCCAAAGCATTCTCATTTTAAATTTACCACCTTTTAATGTGGCACCGTTATCAAATGCTTTCTGAAGAAATAAATCTAAGATATATGACGATCACGCTGCCTCACCACGATCCGTCTAGAGCACCTGAACTCTCCTCATAGGAGCTGCATTGGAGATTTGTCTGACAGGAACTGATTCCTTCATGAACCATGGGCCTGGAACTTAGGCGTTATACATTTATTTCAGTTTGAGCAAGTACTCCAGGATAGCATCTCTGAGAAATACCTTCAGACATTTTTCCTACAGACAGAGGTCTAAGCTTACTTGGCTACTAGTTCCCATGGATCACTTTTTGTCCCACCCTTACTGAATATTAAGCACCACATTTATGCTATGCGCCCTAATCCTTTGCGGTACTATACCCCGCTTATTAGACAGTCATTGTAATATTAAGAATAGGGGCTATTATGAATTCACTTAACTCTCTATAGGACTACTCTCGTGGGTGTATGCCTATCTGACCTAGGGGCATTTGATTCTCATTTTAATCTTCCTTAAGACGGAAGCTGCACTTGTCTCTTGTCCTATGCCTTCGTCCTGGGTTAGATTCACTAAAGTCGTATGATGGGACTATTTGCTAAGTTGGAGTTTACCACATCTCTGTGCTCAACAGGAATAGCTCATCTACCTCGGTAAAATAGAGTGGAGCGTAAAAGTGTTTAATACGTTGCCTTTTTTTCTCATCGCCTTATACGTCTCTCCGCTACAGCTATTTTCAAAGGAGCCAACATTTCTGTTTCATCTTTTTACTATTAATATACAGTAAAAAATATTTGTGGCGAGTTAAGTTTTTACTTTTCTTATAAGACAATATGTCTTTCCGTACTCTCTCATGACTTTGCCTCTCCTTTCATCTTTATTTTACACACTTTATTTTTTTCCTATACGCTTCTTGCCTGCCTCTTCATTATGCCCTCCTGTTCTATGTAGGTGAAACGCTTTCTTTTGTTTTTTAATTGCCTCCTTTACTTCTCTGATTCGATCCACATTGCGCGTTTTTCCTGTTTCTAATTTTTTTTTATTACCTATAAGGTGAATGTACCTCTCACAGTGGTCAGCTAGGTTGTTTTTAAATAATATTCCTTTTATTATTAGTTCCTGCCATATTTTAAAACACATTTCTTGTCCCAGTCAATACCGCGTTTAAGGTCCCTACCATAAGCAGTTCCATGGCATAGTTTTAGAAAAGTCTCTCTCTATCACCGCACACTCCATTCCATTGTCAACTTGCCTGCCCGCACCTCTAATTCATTGTCAGACTCCTGCCACGCAACCTCATTTCATAGTCAGCTAGCCTAGCCCGTCACCTCCATTCATTGTCAGCTCCCTGCCCGTCTCCATTCATTGTCAAGCATCCCTAGCCCGCACCTCATTCATTGTCAGTTGCTGCCTCCGCACCTCCATTTCATGTGTCAGCTCCTGCCCTGCACCTCTCATTTATTTGTCAGCACCTGCCAACACCTCCCATTCATTGCTCAGCTCCTGCCCAGCCACTCCATTTCATGTGCTCAGTCTCCTGCCTGCACTCCATTGCTATGTGTCAAGCTCTGGCACACACCTCCATTCAGTGTCAGCTCCATGCCCGCGCACACTACCATTCAGTGATGAGCTCCTGCTCAATGCACTCCATCATTGTACAACTCCATGCCCTGCCCTCACATGCTCAGCCTGCCACCCGTCCGCGATCCGGCTCCCCGCAAATCACTGCAGGAGCCGACTCATTTGCGCTTTCGTAATTCTGCTTTTCAAGGATTGCAAAGCGCAGCTGATAATGTACCCAGAGTGTGGCAGCGCTTTTGGACATGTGCCAAAAATGCGGACTCCATTATCTCCTTATGGGCTTTCATGCTACAAACCCAACAGAAGAGATTGACATTGTCAACATCTGTAAAGCGTATCTTATGCGAATATCGCGCAGCGGCAGGATTGAGCCCTCAAAGTGCCACTCGCAGATCTCCCTGTATGAGAACAGCGTGCGCTTTTTCCCAATTTGAACTCAATGTTAATCCACACATGCACTTGTTAGATCTACATAAAAATGTCGTGACTGTGAATAGTAGCCTTTAAGTCACAAGACTTGGATACATGGGCATTATTAGCCCTAGTATTCTCAATGAGGCGTTGGGGAGCTTGGTTTGGAGGGCACGCTTCAATGCATCAAGACACAACACTTACGATTTAATCTTCTCATATCTAAATCACTGTGAGGAATAAGCAGCTATATTTTATTCTCTGCATTGCCCTAAACTTCCTTTTGGCAGACTAGTGTTTCTAGGAGGGGGGTGCTTGCGTTACTGGGGGAACTTCTGCTCCATCAGACAACCGACTACGTATAATCATCTCATAAGAAATCACTGTTCTATATGAGTTTTATTCTGGAAAAATATGTCATCTTGGCCACAACGCCTGCTGCAGTGGTAATTAATTGGACGCAGTGTACAGGACAATCTAGGAAATCAGCCCTAAACAAAATAGCTTTCGAAATACACAACTTTATTGGCAGAAACTTCATTGCTTTCCTTTTATTCGCAATTGCAGCGTTTTTTTGGGGAGGGGGACAGCTTCCATAAGACCCAATTTCCAAGATATTTCAGAGAAAAATATCCTGTTTATAATCCTTAATGCTTGTCGCATAAGACTACATTGTTTGGCTATTCCGTAGAAAAAAAAAAGTCAATTGCTAGTTCTACCTGGCAGTTCTAAGTTACAAGGACTGAAGGAAGAACAGTGTTGATTGGTTGTAAGAGTTGTTCCACAACACCTAATTTCATAGATATATTCCGTAGAAAAAAATTTCTACCCCGGTTGTCAGTTGTCAGAAAAGGACCACATTTCTTTGATAATCCGTAGAAAAATATTCTATTTGTACTCCTGATTGTCAGTTGTAGGAAAAGACCACATTTCAGAGATATTCCGTAGAAAAAAATTCTATTTCTACCCCTGGTTGTCAGTTGTCAGAAAAGACCACATTTTTTAGATAATCCATAGAAAAATATTTTATTTGTACTCCTGATTGTCAGTTGTGGGAAAAGACCACATTTCAGAGATATTCCGTAGAAAAAAGTCTTTTGCTAGTTCTACTTGACTGTTGTCAATTACAGGGCCTGAAGCAAGAACACGGTTGATTCGGTGTTACAGTTCTTCCATAAGATCGCATTTCACAGATATTCGATAGAAACAATACTTTTTCTAATCCTAGTTGCCATTTGGAAATTATAGGGATTTAAGAACATTCAATAAGAGACTGTGAACAAATCTTCTAGACCTATTTAATATTTATCTTTCTGAACATGGAGTGAAATAGAGGTGGTAAGCAAGCAAGGAAGGGGGTAGGACGTGGAGCTCGAGGTACGAGACAAGGCGCTCCTTCCAGTGCTCCGGACAACATGCAAGCGAGCACATTGTCAGTTGCAGGACCGTCAGGTCAGTTACCTGTGAATCTCAGTAATGAAGAGCATCGCCAATCTGTTCTTCAGTGGTTAACGCAATCTGCATCCAGCGTTTTTTACCTCCTCGTCTTCTCAGTCACGGCCACAAATGTCGCTTCCATCATCGATCAGCATCCCGTCCAACCTAAAACAAACACAGCCCAAATGTCAACCCATGTACAGACCACTG